>CBQS010234737.1:0-12939 GCA_900070015.1 Hordeum bulbosum | reverse complement strand
CGGGGAAATGAAATGAACGGGCGGTCGTGGTTTTACATCAGATGTATCTCGTGATGCAAATTTGCATCATGAAGTGTTGTATTTTACATCTCCTTGAGGCAGTGATCCATTTTTTTTTTACATATGGACCATCTGTTGGAGCAGCGTTTTTTTGCTCTCGGAGATCCAAAAGTTAGATATTTTTACATATGGACCGTCTATTGGAGATGCTCTAAGGGTTTACTCGGTTGGGTCCTCCTCTTTTTATGGGGAATCGGTTAGAAATACCCTAAGGCACTTCCAGTGTGCTAGTACAAGGACATGCCGAAAAAGATCAGCCACATCCAGTACTACCACTATTAGTTAGGATGAATGCTGCTCTTTGTACACAATATCAAAACATTATGATTTAACAAGAGTTGAAATATCTAGTGACATTTGGTCTCGTATTGATAAAAATATTATGTTTTGTTTTGATGGATGTAATATATACTCACATTTTTTATCTTAACAATTCAATTTGATCTGATATTTGAATGATACAAATGCTCACATTTTTAAGAATACTTTGTCTATCTCTAACAGATCCCTTAAAAGGTTTTAACTTTTTATAATTTTCATTTTGAGAAGTTAAATCAGGCCTAGCCGAACCCTTATCTATGCGGTTTAACTCCTCAAAACTACCCGGTTTAACTCCTAAAAAATTATAAGCGTCACGTCAACTGACCCCCAAATTTCTCGATCGATAATTTCATCCCTTTCCGCATACCGGCCCGGCCCTTGCCTTTGCCTAGCCTTGGCCGCCCTTTTGATCCAATCCGATTCATTTGCCACCATCATCGAAATTGGCCCATATCTTCGCAGGTGCTGCCGCGATGCCATGCACGAAAGAACTAAGCTTCGATCTTGGTTTATTCCAAAACAGAGCTGACCGCTGATGATGCTTACGTAGAGCACCTACCGTGGATCGAGGAGGTGTCCCTCCGAGGATCGAGGATGCGTTGGAATCATGACAAGGCCGTCGGAATTCCGAATTGTGGCAGTTCGGTCGCGACTAGCTTGGTTAGCGATCGACGAGCACGGTTTGAGGATAATCTTCATCCTTGGAGCCTCACCATTGACTTCTGACCATTTCGCAACTTAGTCGTCCACCCATAGCCTAGGCATCTCCTCAATGCCATCGGTCGGGGCTCTCACCTTCTCTGCATGCAATGTGTTCGACAAATTGGCTAGGCACGTTATTTTCCTTTTTTTCACTATGTTTGAACAATTAAATTCAACCTAAAATATTGCATAGTATAGATGAAGAGGTTGAGGAAGATGTTCTTCGATGACTCTTTGTCGGACGAGGATGAAGAATATGGTGATGATTTCGAAATGGCCATTGTTGTGATTGTTAACAAGGACTTTCCGCAGTTTGGCCATTTCTACATCAATCAAGATAGAGCAGAGGGCCATACCAAGCTTATGAAGGATTACTTCAACCCCAATTCAACCCATTTGAAGAAGAGTTTTCATCGGCGATTTTGGATGCATCGAAGTCTCTTCCTCACCTTTGCAAAAGCTATGGAGAAGCAAGATCAGTGGACTAAACCGAGGACAAGTGCATCGAGAGAAATAAGTGCGAGCCCGTTGAGGTAGTTTGTCACAGTTGTTCGAGTGCTTGGCCGTGCTTGTTATGTTGGCTCCATTGATGACTATGTCCACATTGGGAAGATTCATTTTTGGAGGTCGTTCAAGGAAACACACAAGCCATGATTGAGATCTAATGGCAGGATATGAAGAACCCGAGAGACTCTTGGGTTTGATTGAAGAACGAGGATGCCCTGGGATGCCCAGATCAATTGGTTGCATGCACTGGACATGGAAGAACTGTCATGTGGGATGAAAAGGTTAGTAGAAAAGGGCACTCTAAAGATCCAACAATCATTCTTAAGGCAGTTGCATCAGAGGATCTATGGATTTGGGATTCATACTTTGGATTGCTTGGATCTCATAATGATCTGAATGTGTTATCAAGATCACCACTGCTTGCAAGGCTTGTTGCCAAAATTGCTCCTCCTTGCAACTATGTTGTTAATGGCCATTAGTACAAGATGGGCTACTACCTTATAGATGCTACCTATCCTTCATGGACCACATTTGTGAAGACAATCACGCGTCCTCAAGGCAACAAGAGATCCCAATTTGCAATGCGTCAAGAGTCGATAAGAAAGGATGTAGAGATAGCTTTCTGTGTGCTTGAGAATCAATTTTACATTATTTATGGCCGTCGAGTACTTAAACCAATATTATGTTTGGGTGTGAGAATTGCTTTCGGTGCGCTCCAAGATTATCTTGTTGAGTATTAACGGGCACTCCATAGCACTTGATTATTGCGCTTCTATCATGCTCTTTACTTAATTTGGATCCTTTCATGTGTTTGAATTTTAATAATTATATTTGTAAACTTTAAATTTGTAATATTCGTGAATTGTGTGAACCATCATTCAAATATGTACTTTAAACCAGGCGTGTAAACCAAAACTTAGATGAACTTGCGATTTTTTTTAGGGAGTTAAGTTTTAGGGGTTCGACTAGGAACCGTGTTTATTCAACTCATCAAATATAATACATAAGGATTTAAGGTTGAAGGGGCTATGTGAGGCGCTAAATTATAAGGGACCGGTTAGGGATGCTCTACCAATGCAATTTGGTATGATATTAAGCAATTATGATGGCTAAGACTAGAAATACTCACATTTTTTTGTCAACAATGCAATTTGATCTGATATCTGAAACACTAGAAATGCTCACTTTTTTAACAATATAATTTGATTTTAACAATGCAATTTGGTATGATATTAAGAGTGTATGGTGGGCGATACTTCTTACTCTAAATAAATGACAGATCCTACATGAAGGATCATCTTGTAAAATGCAAAAGCTCTTTCTAGATGATCTCCCATCGGATTTTCCCTAGATGATCTTCTGATATCTCATCTGATTTTCCTCAGAAAGTTTTCTCGTCATGGTCTCCCGTTAGATAGATTTTCCTCAACAACCGTTGATGGCGTGAAAAAATTGATTTGAGCATTGCAGGTGCTCTTAATCAAGCTCTGCTCTCCCATCTTTCTATGTTTGTTGCATGCTTCTAGTCCTTACATCACGCAAGCGCTTACCTCTCCTCCACACCCCAGGAAGCCCTGGGATTCAAAGGTCCTAACACTTAAGCCCATCACATCATTTGATTTGGTGAATTCATCAAGTCAATATACTCCGACGAAGGCCAAAACGACGTGTCCACCATCCTCGCCCGAGATAACAAAAAGCTTCAATGGCGTGGATGCTATCTAATGATAGTATGAATAGAAGATACTTCTGTTATGTGATGAGCACTAGTTGTTTGTGATGTATGGGATGATCTACTATGTTTGTAGCCTTAACTTCTTTGTTGTTTTCATTAAAACTTCTAGGCATGTAATAACTACCAAACTTGGCGGTTCATTTTAATGGACCAGAAAGGCTTTGCCCCCTCCCAATGATCTAAAATAACACCATGTAATAAGACCCGGAGTCTTTTGTGTAAAATGGAACACAAATCTCAAATGGTCACTTTTTAGTGTAGGCGTAGTTCCTAGGCTCGGCAAGTGGTTGAAGTAGGGCGAGCGGCGACTTGCTGGCAATATGCACACATAAAATAAAAGTGGCATCTCACTATGCTTCGTTGCTTCGATACTGGATCTCATACATGTATGTTTAGACTTTAGACTAAAAATAAAAATCACATAGAGTTGCCATGTTGTATTTTGTTATCTGCACACATTTTATTCACAGAATGCATATATGAGCATGTTGTGCAGTATAACGAGTGTATGGACGCTCACTTACTATATTTAACTAGTAAGGTACACGGTCACTGCACACATGTATGTTCGAAATCATGGGTTTCATATATACCAGATGTATATTTAATTTTCATAGTTTATTCCATTGAAAATCAAATTATAGTTACAAAATATTCAAATATTGCATAGTATAATGTTATAGGAAACTCATATCAAACATATTTTGGGTGCTTCGAACATATGAAAAGTCAGAAACATATGTTATTTTGATGTGGTTCCTGCCTCCACACATGATTGGTTGAGACTTTTCAAGGTCTCACCAGAGCTTGCTGATTCTCTGTCTAGTCTTGTAGATACACTAGTTGTCTGACACTTTTCTTACTTTTTCCTTTACAATGTAAACTGGCCCAAAATCCGTGTAATTGTTCTCTGCCTGATTTAATAAAATAACAGTAGGAACCTCTCCTGCCGCTCTTCCAGGTCAAAAAAAGTAAGTACCTCTAGAACCAAATTCTAAGGTCTAAACCCTAAACCATGATGCTATTATGGATGTTTTCTTCATCGATAAATGATATTATGTAGAATTACAACCCTAAATAGTAGCATGACCCTAAACATACATAAGGTAACCCTAAAAAGGAATTCATTCATGCGAAGGCTGGTAATACGCGGGTCTCACCGTGTCTGAGATTAGGGTTGATGTCATCGTAAGGGGTCTTGCCCGGGATGAACTATGCTGGTGGAGGTTGAGGCGGCGGAATTCTCCTCACAGTATCTATCAGCCGCCCAACCATCCCTCTCACCCAATCACGCCGCCTCGGTCAATGGCGACGCCCGCCAGAATGTGCCATGACGGCAGACCATTTCGTTTAAGGCCTCGTTCAAATTACGATCCCCATCGAAGACATGCTCAAGATCTGGCATGTGGGGAGGTGAGGCTGGCAAAACTAGAATTTGGTCGTGGATCGAGGAAAGAAAGGGAAGGGAAGTGAAGAAAAATGAAGTAGAATTCGGGGAGAAAATAAGGGAAATGGTTGTGCCTCGCAGTACTAACTAACTAGACGGGGTTTAAATGTGAAACTGCCTGCACGTGAGAAAAATAGAAGCGGTTTGAGAATACTAAACAACCCAACCTTCTCCCGCGAGCAGTTCCTAAAATGAAACCGCCTCTCAGTATTGATAACAAAAATAACCGCCTCCGATGAGTATTACATGTGCTATATTTTTTTGGGTCAAAACCTGTTCCAAGGAACGAGTCTATTTCCCGTTTCTATACAAGTGAAAGAATTCATAGTTTTAACATACAACACAATCAATAGTGTTTTGAACAACATGTCAAGTATTCTATAGAGCAGATCAACTAAATAAGAAGTCCTCTATTTAATTTTAGAAAATTGATCCACAACTAGACATGGTCAGTATAGTATTATATGTTGCCGGCAAAACTAGGATCCTCTCAGCCAAAAAGGGCCACGATGCGTTTTTAGTTTTAGATAATGGAAGAGCTAACTCTCCTGGCTTATGTACAGTGAGATAAACATGACCTTAACAGATACGAGTCTTGTCCATTTGTTTCCTTTTTCCAAAGATCCTATTAAGCATAGAGTTATTAGTACCAATCTTGCACCTATTTTTATGTATCATGTACATGAAAATTACTTCCTCGGCTTGTCTATACATTAACAATGGGTGCCATACATTAGGAGTGCACCTAGTGCAAACACATATGGTTACAGAAAAAATGACATCTCCCTCATCTCCTCTGGAAGTTGAATCTCATAATCGCAAAACTGAACAGGAAAGCAAAACCCACAGTGAAAGCAACATGAACTACTGCGACAACCCACAACAAGTCACGGTCAAACCCATAGAACTCTGCGATGAACTGGGCCACCGTTTGATCTTTCGTGATGAGTTTTGTTTGAATATCGCCAAACTGCGAGGCAACCAATCCGTATAGTGTCCATGCAACTGGGCAAATCCAACTATACCATCTCCACCAAACAGGAATTTTCTGAAGAAAAAGGTTAAATATATGACCATATACTTTCAGAATAATATGTTGATCATGCTAAAACAAGTAATAAGACACCAAAGCAATTAATGTACAATGATGTAATACTTACAGGTCGAGGAATGAGATATCCTGAGAAGAGGTTCCATGCAGTGTAGACTGCTCCTGAGATGATTGCCGCTACGCTCTCGTTTGGTGTCAGTCCTACCGCCATCATCCCATAGAAGGTGAAATATAGAAGTGTGAAGTACATGAAGAACAAGTACCAAAAAAACTTGGCAACACTCCACTCAAATCCAATCATTGAATAGACTAGTACACCATATATCATGGTTTGCACGAGGATGTATGGAAATTCAATTGCAACCTACAGAAGGATAAAGCAGTATCGTTAGATTTTGAGCTCGAACAGACAAATTAGTGTTATAGTGGTATGAATAGTTGTACTCAAATGAGGCAGATTCAAAAAAAAAAACTTTAACTATGGTTAATACAATGTGCAAGTAGATCTAGAGTATTTGACAGAATACCTGTCCAAATGCATATGGGAAAGCTGAATACATGCCGGCTGCTCTTTCTCTATAAAAGACCGTGCGCTCCACTGCCACCACCGGTTGAACAGTACCAGAATTTTGGATTCCGAGGTAAAGAACTGCCGCATACATTGATCCCACTGCATTGAACAAATCCTGTTCTCTTTCACTGTACCAAGATAAGAACAAAGTATTAGAATTGAACTTTTAGATAAGTATCTGATGTTTGTTAATTAGATAGAAGTTATGTCATAAATGTTAGAAGATGTACGTTTTCCGTCCTAGGTTCCAAAACATTGTCCCAAACAGTAGTGCAATGATGATTGTGAAGAGAAATCTCATTGCTGTATAAGATGGGTTCCTCCAATATGATAACTTTTGCTTCCATAAGCAAGCTAGGCATTGTGTGAAGAATGATCTAGAGTATTGTGAAGGGAAGTCGAGATCACTGGAACCAGGATTTGGTGTGCTTAGCTCTTCTATAAGTTCCTTGTTCCTTCTGAAATTCAAGAAAAATAAAACCGATTAAATTGGAACTAAAACAGATACCATCAATTGAACTTGATAGCAAGATAACTAACCGGTATAGTTCGGATCTCCTGTAGATTTCACAGAAATCAACACTCAACATCTCTTCTTGGATAGTAGATGTCACTTCCAACATCCATGTTGCTGGGTTATATCCATCTTTTATCTTACAAACGCCTTCAATTCCCTGTACGAGTCAAAAAATGATTTTCCTTTTGATATTATTTAGTTGTTAATAATTATAAATCTCTCATTAATAACAGTTCACTTTACTCTCTTTTTACCTCGAAGTACTCAATCAATTTTGAGGAATTATGGCCTAGTGGGCCGACATATATCTCTTCTCCTCCTCTCTTCATCAGGAAAAGCTGTAATCATACATTCAGACAACAACATAGTAAATGCATGAATGTTGCTTAATAAATTAACAAAAAAAATCAAAATAGAGATCAAGAACTATGAACCTCATCAAATGCTTCAAATATGTCAATACTTGGCTGGTGAATAGTGCAGACAACTGTCCTACCAGTATTTACTGTATTCCTTACTGCCCTCATGACAATTGCGGCTGCCCGAGCATCAAGACCAGATGTTGGTTCATCCATAAAAATGATTGAAGGGTTAGCAACTAGCTCCACAGCAATAGTTAGTCTCTTGCGTTGCTCAGTTGATAGGCCATTAACTCCTGGAAGACCAACAAGTGCACCCCGCAATGAGGTGAGCTCTACAAGCTCCATGACCTCCTCAATAAACATCTGTTGTCAGAGATCACTTCGTAAGTTCTCAAATAATTTATTAAAGTAAAAAAGACTAGATATTTCTTTAATCTAGAGAGATAACCTTTCTTGTGACTAAATCAACCTCCGATGGAAGCCGTAACCACGCGGAAAACGTAAGTGACTCATAAACGGTTACATGCGGAGAATGAATATCATTTTGCTCACAATATCCTGATATACGTGCAAAGGTATCTTGCTTCTTTGGATAGCCCGAGATGGTGATATCTCCCTCTATGTAACCACCAGTTTTTCTTCCCGCTAATACATCCATAAGCGTAGTCTTTCCGGCACCACTCACACCCATCAATGCGGTAAGTACTCCTGGCCTGAAAGAACCACTAACTCCCTTTAGAAGCACCAAGCGGTCATCTGTCACTCCTTGTGCCGACATTGCCTGCCAGTGTTAGACAATACAATATGTTATGAAGATATATTTGTAATTTGTGTATTCATTATTAACTGAAGAAATATATACCTGTGGCATGTCCACCGAGTACTTTACGGTGTTAAAGCTTAGTGACAATTGTGCAAATGGGAGTACCATGCCCTTCCTTCTTGAACTAGAATCCATGTTGCTGATCGCATGATTTTGATTGGTGATGCCAGAAACTTCCGGCTTTCTACATTTCTTTTTCTCAGGATTTTCTAAAATTTCACCAGTTAAGTTGGCATGCTTTTCCTTTATTGCATTTTCAGACATTGTTGGGTGAGGGTCACCTAATGCTGTCAAAACAAAGCGACATGTATCAATGTTTATTCTCATTTTTAGGTAACATTATTGATTATCAAATTGTTTAATTTCTGGATATAAAAGCAGTCTTCTAGAAATACTTACGATTCAAAACTGAAAGAGCTAGGGTGTATAGCAGGTTGAAGAGCAGTGTGTATCCAATCATGGCACCAAATCCAATCCAATACCACTTGGCCTCAGTAAAAATACCACGAGATTTCAAGATCGTAATTCCCAATGTATCATTTTGTCCAGGAAGAATCTGTAACATTTGGGCACCATGTCAAAATTTCTATTTCCTAGTGGATACTTTTATTGCTGGTTAGTTGGGTTCTTACCTTGCTCCAACTATGTCCAAGAAATTCATTTGTTGAAATAGCATTCTGTGCATACGACAATGGAGATACCCAGTAACCCCAAATCCACCATTTCTTCACATCAGCTGGAGCATATAAAGAAAGATTCAGATGAAAATATGTTGAAACAGTTACCAGTTACCACCTAACATCATCTATGCTAGTACTGATAGCAACATATTTTAAGTGATCAGCAGAAAATTATTAACTCACGTTTTGCAAGAATAAAGCCACCCAATATTGTAAAAGATGCCAATGCTAAGGGCCCAAATGTGCTAGACACAACCATGTCTCTTCCAAGTCCAGCAATGAAGCGGAACAGTGAGGATGACATCTGATTGAGTGCAAGGAGCAGCATATACTGCTTAAATAATCTGAGAACAATAGATAATAGTGAAACAATCAACTCAATTAGATTCACACAAAACAAATTATTGTATAGAATGTATATTTTGATGACCATCACTCGTCTACGTTACCCTGAAATGAAGGCATGTGTTGTGGTGCATTACCTGCTTACGTTGGGATCAAATCCGATGACATAGTATGTTGTGAAAACATAAACTCCAACTTCGAGAAAAGTTATAGGAATCTGGAGAATCCACGCTGGTATGGTGTAGGCCCATGCAGGAAAAAAAAGAAGATCCCTCTGCTTGAAGAAAACAGGAAGTTTCATGGCAGTCATGCCAAGCTCTGAGAAACCATTAAACATGATTGCGTCAAGGGCGAAGTATAGTGCCCCCATGTATATTGTTCCATAAGTGGAGTCACGGCGCATGTTGGTACGAAAAAATGTGCTCATCGCGATGAATGCCATAAGAGATAGCTATATTGATGAAAAAGTGTGGAATGATGTTAGGAAATTTTCACCATAATTCCTAGCAATGTAAAAATAACTAGAAATACGAACTTACTTGACCAGCTTTAAAAATAAAATAAAATGAGTTCCTCTTCATAAGTAGAAACTCTCTGTCCATGGTTGCCTTGAGAAGCTCTATCCTACTGACACCAAACTTTGAGGTAGCAAGAGCAGCAGGGTGGCTCCTGCTCCTGTCAAATGGCTCTAAAAGCTCATTCTGAATAAACTGTCCCATGTGGAAGGAATGGAATGAATCAGCAAATTGCTTCACGGGCACAAAACGATATGGCATGTCACTCCTGTACCAATATTGCTCTTGATCTTTCCTTGATGTCACCTTTTCAATGCATCCATATGAAGATATATATTAGTACCTTCCATCTTTCAAAATTAAAATGATTTAGCGCCATAGTAATTTATAGAAGATGCACATACCTCCTGCAAGAAGTCCGCAACACCCTTTCTCCGTGGGCATCTGAATCCCATCGACTCAAAGAACTCAAGAATGTGTTCACGGGCTCCCTGGTACACAACATACCCATCAGAGAGGAGTATAATATCATCAAATAAGTCGTATGTTTCTGGTGCCGGCTGGAGCAAGGAGATGACAGCAGTCCCACCAAGGATGTGGATAGTCTGCCTAATGGAATTCACAATCTGGTATGTGGTTGAACTGTCCAGCCCAGTAGATATCTCATCCATGAACAGAGCTCTTGCTGGACCAACAAGCATCTCACCTAGCAATTAGAGATTTATAAGAAGCTTAATTCTTTAAGAAGACGATTCATATAATTTAAAGCCGTTTTATTATGTCACTAAAAATCTCAAAGTTTTGTGTATATCAACAACACAAAAATCTTATATAAAATGTCAACACTTAATCGCCATGTAGGAAGACCTAATTAAGCATACCTGTTGTCACTCGCTTCCTTTGTCCACCAGATATACCCCTTAACATATCATTTCCTACCACCGTGTCAGCGCAGATATCCAATCCTAGCATCTGTAGGTTTGTAACAGAGTAGCAAACAATGAGCTGATTAACAAGAAAATATCTTTATAAAAAATCCTTCTATTTCTAGCATTAAATCCACATCTGACATCTTGTACCTTTAGTATATATTCTGTAACAACATTGTATTCTTGTCCTCCCATTGCTGATGCCTACATGAGTAGATTAAATACTTAATTCGTAGTTACTTTGCTAACAAAAACACAATACATATGAGAAATCATCTCCAAATGTTGGTTGTTGGAGCTCTTCTGTGACAACAGCCTCACCTTCATGTAAACATCGATATCATTATCTGGCTTGATGTTCTCTGTATTTTCCCTTCTTGCCAACTCCATCAACATTTCTAGAAGAAGTAGAACAACAAAATTCAGCAACCAAGTACACGGTCTCAATTACTTTATTATTCATTCAAGGTCATACCATATCGAGAGCCAACACCTTGGCAGCGTGCTGAAAAGGTCAAGGTCTCCCTTACAGTCATCTCTCCAGTGTGGAGATCATGCTGGCTAATGTACGCAGCTGTCCTTTCGGGTACAAATTCATTCATCTCATGGCCATTGTAGGAAACCTTACCTGAAACCTGTCCGATAGTGGAAAACACCCAAAACGAATTTATCCATGTTAACTCGTACTAGAGTATCCATATATAGATCAATAAATAAATACAACATCATATCACGCGGTTTGCAAACCTTGAGGTCCTTGTCAAGCTTCCCAGCCAATGCCAAGAGCAAAGTGGTCTTGCCGGACCCCGGAGGTCCTAATAGCAAGGTCATCCTACAGAAAAACAAGACCATGGATGGTTAGCGTAGAATTGGGACGGGCAGTTTGGCATTCTGCAAAACATACTGGTTTCACCTCCGTGGCTTGATGATCCCACTAACATCATGGAGTACAGTCATCGAATGCTTCCTCCGAGGAAAGATGTGGAGAGCATGCCCAATAGCCTAGAGCAAATCACCACCAAGAGAATACCTTAGCACATACGAAGGTATAAATCTTGGCATATCATGCACTCGCATAGGCAAACGAAGAACATCATCATAAAGTTGGCCCTGCCCAACATATGCTTGATTAAATGCCAGATAGCCTCACGGTGGCAATGGGATGACCATGGCATGGAATGGTGATTTCCATGATGGCATGATGCTGGAGAGGTCGCAATTGCAGTTGTCGGCCGTTAGATTGATCCCGTAGAGACATCATTACACATGTTTTTTGAAACAAAAAAGTGTGAGATGTAGCCCATCATTGCACACGGTAAAAATGTACCCATGTATGATGTCTTACACATGGTTTTTACAAGAAATGCATGTGTAGATGTAGCCTACTATCATGCACAATTAGAAAAAACGCAACCCTGTATGATGCCCTGTACATATTTTTCAAGCAATGGACAACCCCACTTTTTTAGTTTTTAAGGCCAATTGACATTTGCTTCATTGTATGACCTTGAAACCTTTCTACACTCAACTAATGGCGGATCTAGGCCCCAGGCCGCGCGGGTGGGGGGTGGGGAGGCCCGTGGCATAACACCCAAATCCTGTGCAAAGTGCAGCAAAGCACTGTAGCAACAGCAACTGCTACAGTGTACAAAGAGGGCCAGCGGGCTGCCCTTGCACTCAACATACACTATAGCACCCTTCATATTAAAATTTGTTGTTATTTCGGGCTCATTTGCTATTTAAGTCATTAGGTCCATTTCCAGGCATTTAACGAGTATAATTCAAATTTGAAATACAAGTAAATGAAATAGTACACAAAAATGGCTTGAAAAAAATAATAATTAGGATCTTGAGTATATTTTTCTACATTATAAAGAATTTATAAAAATACCAAACATCTATGTGGTACAGGCAACCACAAACGTTGAGTTTACCAGGGATCAGGGTCTGAGTTCTAAAAATGTAAATGAAGTCTTAAAGCTACGAAACTTTGCATGGTGTCATGAGACGACGTCAATAGGCTGTGGTAGAAAATTGTCACAAAATTTTGCGTGTAGAATGCTTAGAAACCAAACCATTTAAGAGGATGAATCATGTTTTCGAGAGGAATATTTTAGGTTTGAAACTGAATTGACAATTGCTTCATCGTTTTATCTTGATTTTTGAACACTCAACATACAACATAGCAAATCCATGTTGAAAGATAGCATTTTTCATAGTCTCCGGGTCAATCATAAACATTCAGTTTCATTGGTTTTTTAGTTCTAAAAGATTTAAATCAAGTTTGGAAACATGAAACTCGTAGTGGTATCCTGATATGACCTCAATAGGTCATGGGTAAAATTAAGAAGGTTTCACGAATATTGTGATGTAC
>CBQS010234719.1:0-11643 GCA_900070015.1 Hordeum bulbosum | reverse complement strand
CGCGCCCCTGCCCCGCCCCCGCGCGCTCTCTCATGGCCTTCTCCGCCGAGACGGCCGGCGAAGAGGCGGAGGAGGAAGCTCTCCCCGGGGCCGCCGGCGCCGGAGTCGGCGGCGAGGTGAGCTCGGAGGAGTGGCAGCGATGGGGCACCTCCTCGCCCCTCCCGACCGTGGTCGCCTCCGTCGTCCGCCAGCTGCTCGAGATGGAGTCCTCGGCCGGCGAGAAGATGCGCTTTGGCGGCGTCGGCTCCAAGCTCAAGGTACCCGCCTTTTTCTTAACCCCCCTACCGGATCTACAGAGGCCATGGCTGCTTCCGTGCTGGACGTGGCAGGGATTGAATCGACTCGGCTTTTCTCTCAACCCGCAGGGCGATTTCAAGGACGTGGAGGATAAGAAGCACAGGGCCGTCTACGAGACGCTCGCCGACTCCGACCAGAAGCTGCAGTACTACTCCGCCCGGCAGATTGGTTGCCGTCTGCTCGGGAGCAGGGGGTACCTGTGCCAGAAGGTAGCAAACGAGTCCGTAAAGCAAATTCAGTGTCATACACAATGCAGCAACCCGGGTTCAATGGTTTACTGAACCGAAGCTTGTTTTTTTTTGCGTACACTTGCTTTTCACCATCTTAATTCCAAGAGTTTGCCTGATGCGCTGACCTCCAAAACTGCAGTGCTGGCTGCCAATGGAAGATTGTATGTGCTCAAAACTTGCGCCTTGCAATTTGTGGAGGGGAATAAGATTCTGGCTATACATGCATCCGAAGGTCTGTCCAAAGATTTTATGCTGTATTTGCTGCTATGTCCTTTCTTTGGATTGTGCAAGCATCTCTGTTCTTTCAGGACTTCTTGCGGCAAAACAACACTGGAAAGTTACTCTGGCAAGTCTTTGGCATCCAAGCTGCGTCGTTGTGCCTCTTTGGCATCCAAGAGCATGAAGATATTATGTGGGATGCATTCCAGCGTTCAGGTAATCTGGAACCCACCTTTGATAAACAAACATGTGGATTCGTTCTTGGGACGAAAGCTTCTAGACCTTAACCATGTCTGTTCAGATAGGGTCACTTGCTATGTTTATTTCGATTTACTTTATTTGCCTTGCCTAGTATGGACTCTTTGTTATGGATCCGAGGTCGGGCGCCTCTGTCTGCCATCAGGGCTCTCCTCCTTTGCTGTGGAGGGAGGCTCTAAGGTCTATTTGAAATGACGGAAAGAGACTAGAAATCTTTCTTGTTCTTTGTTTAATCGATGGTCCATCCACACATAGATGGATGCTACAGTAATTAGTGCAAGCAGTAGTTGATCTACCTTTTGCTGCTTTTGATCCCACATCCTTAGCAGCTTGAAATTGAACAAATTACATCCAAGGCTACCTTTTTTTTGGTGATTCCATTAGTGTATTGTGATGACCTTACTTGCTAAAAATCAGAAATTTGCTTGACATATTGAACAGTGGTACTGGATACGCCGGAGGAAGAGCGTTTGCTTGAGATAGGGGAAAGAAAGGGGGAAGAACAGAGAGATGAGCGAGGAGCTCCACTGAGTTCTAATTTCTCTCTACCTAGCCATTCGGAACCAGGGGACGATATACTCCTCTGGTCGAATCTACACACTGACCCACAGCCTGCGCTCTGTCACATTACACGGCCCATGGCCCACCCCTTTAAACATTTGAACCGCGCAGAGAACTACCTCTCCCTCTATGTTGATGCCGCTGTTGCCTCGGTGCTGACATGTTTGTGCCGAATTCTGTGTGTTGCTTCTGTTTCTTTTCAGTTTCCAATTTCCACTTAGTTTTTTTTTTAGTTACTGTGGGGGAGTCTGCCGATGCACTGGATGTTTCAGCTAATTTGTATAGCTGTTGAACTGAATCCTTTGTTCCAATTGTATAAGTTTTCAACTTAATTCTTGAACTCTGCCAGAACCCCAGAACTTGATGTTTCACTCAAACAAATGCAGATTGCAAGTATCAATGTTTGGATCATTTTACTAGGAATGAATTGTTCTGTTGATCCTATTTAATTACCTTTTAGGGCAAATATCGTGTTTAATTACTCGTGTTCCATAAAAGATTGCTTCAGATATCAATCTAGTAACCCTATGGATCTGTCTACCCTTAATTTAGACGTGTGTGTATGATTATCCATGTTCTTTACATTTAAATACTGTATTTCTGTTCTGATTTGTCCTCCAGGAAAGGAGAAGGTCTCATTTTTGTACCCAAACAAGAGTGCAACCCCCAAGTCTGTCAATGATCTTAAATTTGATGATTTTACCATGAATGCTGGCCTTCAGGACGGGGTGTGTTTATTTTCTTTAAGCATGTATTCTGTGACTTGAACTGTTGGTATATATTAGTAGATGGTAACGAGTTAACTTCTGCATATAGGGAGTGCAACATGAACCTCTTAACTTAGTTTTGCTTGATGGTACCTGGAGTAATTCTGCTGCATTATACAGAAGACTAAAGGTACGATTCAGTGCATCCTCATTCAGCATACTGCACTCCTATTAGTTTGTGTCTGCTTCCTCCTGAAAAATCTTTGTTCCTATATTGATGCAATCTTGGTTTGCATACAACAAACTAGTTCGGCCGTTCGGGTAAGCTTCATCTTGTTCCTTCTCCCATTTGATTGTCTACTCCCATTAGACGAGGGGGAAACCACATATTGTCATTAGGGCTGCGCCTAAATCCTGTGAGCCAGCGGAGGAGAGCAGATTCTGCCTAGATCCTGTAATTTTGGAAATCTAATTCATTTGGTTGAACTGAGAAGGGTTAGAGGGTACCCCAAGGGTCACCAGTTGACACCTCTAGGTTGAAGTCACAGTGTTAAGCAGGAGTGTATACTAAAGCATGTTAAATTGGCAAGCGGCTAAGTGGATCCTAATAATTGAGGTTTGTAGGAGAGATGGACTGCAATATGGGGGGAGGAAGATATACCATGTATCTCACTGTCTATGCTGAGCGCCTCGGTGATGCATAAACTGCGGTGAGCTAAAAAACTAAACCTTTTACCAACTTATATCAGTGGTTTTCTTCACGTCTCTTACTCTTACTTTTGCTGATATATTTCCGTAAAACAGACCTCAGCCGGCATGGGATCGCACCTGCACCGCGGCAGCCGCAGCTGGTCTCCTCTCAGAACTGCACATGCGGCCTGAGCTCAGCGCGTTTAAACTGGAAGAGCAAGCTGAGGCAGTGGAGTGCTCGCTGGATATCTTGCTAGACGCTCTCACCGTGCGACGGGTTCGCCTGGGCCGATCAATTACGCGGAAACAGAGACATAGAAGAGACTGCATATAGTGAAAGATGCCAGCAGCGTCGGCAGAGATCATAATATTTCCTTGGAAGGCTCGTTTGATCTTTTTGCAGAATCGGAGGTGAATTGCTCATATAATTCTTTAGGTCACTAACTCATCACTCGGGTGGTGTTCATTTCGTTAGTGGTTTTTTTGTTGATGTTACTGCTTACCGTACCTTCAAGAACAGAATTTTGGTAACAAACTGGTTTTTGGAAACTAAATGCATAAGTTACACGGTGTAAGGCTTTGTGCCTGCGATTAGAAACAGACTTAAGTGAAAAAGAAAATTATATCTGATTAATGTTAAACATCCTTGTCCATAGCGTTTCTTTCTTAAACCTGATAATCCACAGGTACTTATGACTCCTTTTTATGCTGGTGTTGTGTTGCAAAGTTTTATTTCTGACAAGCTAATCAATCAATCAACAGGAAGTTGGTGCTATGTACTTCTTGAAATTGTTCCATATCCATACAGCCATTGAACTAATGTGAATATCATGTGTTCCAGACAGCCCTTGTGGCCACACCGATGCCTACAGGAAACAGAGCGGAAGGAATCAGCGGTAGTATATCACTCGAGCTCTTGAACCCTGAACTTCACATTGTTCACCAAACCTTGATGGGTACAGATGGTAGAGATAACTGCAAACTTGCAATCTCGTGACGTGTTTTGCAACTGTTGGTCACGGGACCTGAATTTGTAACACCACCCTTGATCCTCATTCCCAGATCCTCTAATCCCATAGGGCTGACACTAAACCAACATTATAAAATGATAATACAAAGTTCGGCAGCAGTCAAGGATGCAAATTTGGAACCTAAAGTGTGCCCTTCGACCCTTTTTAGTTCAACGAAATGAGCTATTTTTTCAAAAGTGAGGTGAAATTTGAAATTTTAGTTCTTTTTAGTTAAACTAAAGGGTCCAAGGGTACCCTGAGGTTCCAAACTTGCATCCTTAGCAGCAGTGTATTAGCGTGTATTACTGAGATCGTTAATTTGGTGAAAACACTCGTCAATCATCCCCTCAAATCCTTGTACAAAATTGAGTCACTTGACATCCCTCAAATCTTTGTACAAAATTGAGTCACTTATTTTGAGACGGAGGGAGTATCTGATAAGCATGGACTGAAGAAAAACAGTCTCGTCCATTCGATTTCCTTTGCGTCTTGTGAAATCAAGTATATCTTGCAGCTTGCCTTTAGTCAGTGGAGTATTGCCAGCGCACTTGTAATATCCCAACTCATGAGGGGGGAGGCTAGACCCGTCCTAACAAAATGATTCTTCTTTTATGATAGTGGCGGCTAAATTTGTGTTTTGATCCTTTTGCTGAAGTAAATTCAGATATAATCCTTGCTTGTAAAAATTTCAAGATCTGACATTTTTCCTACGCCAAGCCCCATGGAGGTAGGATTAACAACCTACCGCCAAGATCTCTGGCGGTAGGTTGCACCCCCATCGCAAAAAAATTAAGCCTACATGCACACACCCTATCGCCAAGCACCTTGACGGTAGGGGCGCATCTGTTACCGCCAACGCCTGTGACGGTAACCCCTTTTCCTACCGCCAGGGACCTTGGCGGCAGGGATGCATCTGTTACTGCTAGCGCCTATGGCGGTAGCCCCTTTTCCTACCGCCAGGCACCTTGACGGTAGGTTGTAATACCCTAACGCCATGGGACTTGACGGTAGGAAAAGGATCAGATCCCGAAATTTTTACAAGTGAGCCAGATCTCGATTTACTTTAAAAAAAGGATCAAAACACGAAATTTTGTCGATAGTGGCTGTTGTAGCCAAAAAATTTCACTCCACGTTGAGTTTTGCCCCCTCTATGAATGAATGTTGGTTTCGCCCCTAGGTGACCAACATGTGTGGCTGACAAACCTCCCAAACATTGTAACCATGGTTGTCACCGCCGATATGGTCGGTCCGACATGATTCAAGAATGCAAGGTGTTCCACTTCCAAAAAAAAAGACGTCCTTTTGCGCCTTAGCAACGACACAGAAGCAACTGAAAACAAAAAACAGAAAACCACACCAGGTGACGAGCCTTCGTTGTGAGGGGTTGGCATTTACGAACGTTTTAGTTGGCAAGTTTAGTTGCATATGGTTTGCATTTTCTTTAGAAATGCACAACAGCTGACGATCGTTCGCTGTGAGGGGTTGGCATTTACAAACGTTTTAGTTGGCAAGTTTAGTTGCATATGGTTTGCATTTTCTTTAGAAATGCACGGCATTTTCTGGGGAAAAGCGAAGTTCTGTAGCAAAAGCGAGAGGATTTGCCGTCTCTTACCAACTAAACTTGCCATAGAAAATGTCCGCTTGCCATCCCCCTCCCGGCTGACGTTTGCCGGATAGCATTGCCGAAAACAAAAGAGCAACTACACAATTTTTATTTGCGGCTTGGCAGCAACATCTGCCATCCAATCAGAACAATACAAGTACGTACTGTACTACAATTTCCATACATACAACCTATCCATCTGTTTATCCAGCAGCACGCACGGCTGCCTGCCTGCTGATCCGGCGCTATGTGCGCCAGTTTCTGATGAATCAGCGGCACACATGCAGGCTGCAGATTCCCGAGCCGTTGCCCGGCCCGGCCCAGGCAGTGTGAAAGCAATAAGCAGACACACACAAGCGCCATAAATAAAACAATATAGTATGGGCGAGAGAGACACAGAGGACAGAGCACTTTTGACTTTGCTTAATCAAGGCGAAAGCCAATCATGTCCCAGACACAGGAAATATTGCCACTAGTTAATCCCCCAAGGTTCTTGCTTGGAGTTGAGCCTATACGGTACTACGGGAAAGCAAAGCACTTCTTCTGGATCCTGTGGGTGCCTGCCCAGCCCTGAGCCCTGCACTGCACACATTTAGTGAAAGGTTCTTATCAGTAAGCTGCACACATAGAACAAGTCCGGGGTTGTTGTTGAGAAGAGTATCTTTAGAGTTTGTGATTATGATGCGACCGGCAGTGTGGTCATGAGGAGGGCGGGCGGGCCCATATGCATGGGGCAGAAATGATGAAAACTGCATGGAAAGAAAAGAAAGGAAGCAAGTGTCCGGGTTCAGCATCCCAACCAAATCTCATCCCGCCTTCTCTCTTTTCTTTTTGGTTTGGACCTTTTGGTTACCTGGATGGATGCACACCGTGAGCCAAAAGCATCTCGTGTGATTAAATCAGTGCCTAGCCCTACCGACTTCACTTCACTCTGCAGTGCCCGTCACCTGCTCCTTGCTGTAGAGGAACGGATCAGACCCTCATCTCAGGGGTGATGAAAGTACTACCTGCAAATGGATCACCACCATAGCTGTGGGGTACTTGTAGGTTGTAGACTTGTTGATAATATAAGAATCTAGGAAAGTACTCCCTCCATAATGTAAGATGTTTTTTTGACACTACACTAGTATCAAAAAACGTCTTACATTATGGGATGGAGGGAGTACTATGCAGTGCTACATATGCAGTCAACATCCAGTAGAGTGAGTAGAGCAGTTGTTATCTTATCACAGATTCACAGGTCTCCTCCTGTTGCCTTAATTACCTAGAAAAGAGGGTAGGTCTCCTGTTGCCTTGCCTTGCCTTGCATTGCATCATTGCATGGCATTATTGTATATATAGCTGTTTCTGCCGTTGCCGGGCCATCACCTCAGCCACTCTTCTAGTAGTACTAGTAGTAGTTAAATAAAATACCTGTCGTGCTAATGACTAACCCCCGGGGCCTTCTTCCTCCCAGCTCGTTGAATTCATCACCATGAGTGCCTCACCACTTCTGCACCATCATCGCCATAGCATCCTATACTCCCATCCAGCTTCCTGATCAAACGAGACCTCAGAGAGGCACAAAGGAACAGAGGGTTGGTTAGCCAGAATGGTGGAAGCGGTGCGGCCTTACCGGAGCAGAGGTGCCGCCGACGACACGGGGATGCGCGGCGCTCGGGAGGAGGTGCAGATGGGGGAGACATTCATCTTCTCTGAAACCATCAAGGTCAGTTTATTATCCGTCAAATTACGCTCGTGTTCCTTCTCTTCCCCTACAATGATGCATCTTCCCTCCACCTTCTTTAGAACCAACTCAGACGCCCAAATGCTTAAAAATAACACCAAATCAGGCATTTGGAACGGATATAGCTTGGGCATCTTCTTATCAATCAATGCCAACCTCTATGCAGGATCTCAAGATGCTGCGGTCGCAGCTGTATTCTGCAGCCGAGTATTTCGAACTAGCCTACATGCAGGAAGACGGAAAGCAGGCGTATGTCAATATACCCATTTCTTCCTCCCATATGCTGCACAAGATCATGTGGCTAATAAGCAGCAAGCTTCCACGCTTTTGCAACTTGTGCCTGGTTCGCTCATTTTCTATTTATGTGTATGCATATGGACACAGGGTGGTGAGTAACCTTAAGGAGTACGCTGTGAAGGCCCTCGTCAACACTGTAGACCACCTAGGGTCCATGTCCTTCAAAGTCTCCAGCCTTGTCGGTCAAAGGTTCGACGAGGTGGCCGAAGCCAATCTTCGGGTCTCCTGCATCCAGCAGGTTTTAATTAGTGCCTCCCAAGTTCAGCAGTGATCTCCTTGTAATAATATGCTTTCGGATTAACTAACAAAGTGGCTGGTTTCAGAGAACTCAAACGAGCCAAGCAAGCATGAACAGAGAAGGCCTGACGCAGCAATCTTTGGTAATCACCGCCCCAAAGTATCACAAGAGGTACATCTTACCAGGTAAGCATCCATAAGATATCCTTGTGCCTTTCATGTGACTCTGTTTTCTAGCTTGTCGGCATATTCAAGATGCAAGAGAAGTGAGTAGAGTCAACCTGGGTGAGACATCTTGATCCCTTACTCACGTGATTTCAGCAGGAAATAATTCAATTCCCAATGCTGTGCCCAACTTCAGCGAGATGAATAAGGTCAAGAACAGGACTGCACAGATGCATCCGGCCTTCAGTGGTAAGGATCTGCAATCCGTGAAAAATGGCGGACGTGTATTGGGTATCTTAAACTTGATTTTGACCTGAAATGCTTACGTGTTGGCAGCCACATCCGCAGCTCAAACAAAAAGCAAAGACAAGCAAGCTTCATTCAGGTCTGTTTCACTTTGCAAACCGGAAATCAGCTTGGGGTTCTTACTTTGCTGCTGAGCAGCCAAACTGAAAGTTACCATTTGCAGCAAGCTCCGGTCGATTGCCCGTGCACCGTCCCAGCGTGCACGCTCATCCTCTCCAGCACAGCATACACGCTTCGTGCCACCTCCTGATACTGCAATACCCACAAAAAGAGGTATAGTAGTAACAAGTCCAATCAACAACTGATGGTGGT
Source organism: Hordeum bulbosum (assembly GCA_900070015.1). NCBI lineage: Eukaryota > Viridiplantae > Streptophyta > Magnoliopsida > Poales > Poaceae > Hordeum > Hordeum bulbosum. Next base: position 3,025 of record CBQS010234719.1, on the reverse strand, counting down.
ATAGCAGTAAAAATTCTCAATTAACTAAATATATACTAATTTCTGTGGCCACTTTTGTTTCTGTGAAACAGATAAAAGATCAGATTCACCAATTTTCTCGACAACTCCACTCACAAGGTCTGGGTCACTCTCAAAGAAGCCATCCTTGCTCAAGACATCAAGTGTCAGGGTCCAGGTAAATCAAGCTGGCTTGTGAACACAAAATTACCAGGAATGATATGCCTTACAACACTGACACAATGTTTCATGTTGCTGGAGATGCAGACAACTTCAGATCCCAAGAGACTGGCACCACTGCGGTCATATGCTGACAGATACAGCGATGATCCCAAGGAAAGCGACCAGACCCCAAAGAAGAGCAAGAAGTTCCTCAAGTCGCTGCTCAGTAGGCGCAAGTCAAAGAAAGAAGAACCACTGCCCTGCTACTTCGATGACTACTGACTCCTGACACCAGATGGCACCAAAGTTTCTGAATACATCTGCTCTTCAGTCTTTTCATGGCAAAGTACCATCGGCCCTTTGATATAAAGATCTTCATTGTATATAGCAACATAATTACAGGTCATTAATGTTAATAATACATGCGCAAGACGGGGAGTTCCGGGAAGATGTCCCCATTCCCCTCAGCTGGTTCCCCACTTTTTGTTCTGTGGCATGCATCATGGGTTAGCCTTTTTGTTCACTCTCCTGATAATCTCGGCAATCAGCAGTACCCAGAAACCTGGAATATGTAACGCTGAGCAGCAATCATGAAGTAGCGCTTCAACAATCTGATCCTAGTGTTCAAGTATCTTGTCGTCACTTTGGTGTATGTACCATGGAGTATAATGCTGCCAACCGCATGGCAGGTCTCCTCTGCAGTAAATTACTTCACCTGAAACAGTAGCCACACGAAATATAGTACAACTCTGGTTGCATAAGCCCATCAAATATTCTTTTTTATCTACTATGTGAATCTATGATACACAAGGCACACAGCCAGAGAGAGAGAATGCCAATCGAACAAAATGATGTGCCAAATTTGATTGGACGGTAGCTAGATCATGCCATGCAAAGAAATAATGTCGTTTTTCTTACCATCTGGAATGGAAAATATGCTATAACTTCTACTACTCCAGTTGGCAGCTCAACTGGCATGAGCTACATGAAGAGCAAGTCTGGAGTTGTTTCTAGTTTCGTATACAAGTTTGCAATTCAGACTTGTTTTCGCGTAGACTTGGTATAACTTGTTGACAAAAGGCTAGAATTCCTTGATTTGTTTTAGTCAAGAATTCTCGATTTCTGATTAGCTGTATATAAAAATTAAATTGAATACACTAAAAAAGGTTCAGGACTAGCATTCCAGATAGTGCTCTGAAGAGCATAAATGATACAGTCAAAAGGCATGTCCTAGGTTATCAAATATAACTTGCAAGAACACGCTTGTAGCAGTGGAGCTTCACCAATAAGTTGAAAGAAAGTTCAGCAACAACAATTCATTTTATGTTCAAGGGGTCGTAGAACCAATTATCTCTATTATATACTCACTTTAGAAACAACAGCCCTACCAACTAACAGTTCATATGTCTGGCATCGGATCATCATCTAACAAAAAGGACAACACTGGAAAAAGGACAATTGCAATGTCTGGCAATGTCGATCAGGAAGGTGGTAACACTTGAGCTCAAATTCTTCAACATACTGCTCATGGAGCAGTCTGATTATAAATAAAACCATATAACAAGAACATCTTTATCATCATTAGTTGCTGCTAAACCTCTCTGACAAAGTGCATCTTAGACTACAAACGGTAAGACTAAAATTGCAATACTAATTTACAGATCGTAAGGACGCCAGGCAAGAATCATATAGGAGCACAGCAATGGCGAGGCCAGCGACCATGGTGAAACTCAAGGACAAAGGGGAGGGGAGGGGAGGGGAGGAGACGGAAGCAGTTCTTACCGGAGAGAATGCAAGTTGCATGGAGGATATAGGAGCAGGGCCGGTCCTGAGATTTGGGAGGCCCAGGGCGGAACTAAACCCGGGGCCCCTTAATATAAATAACCAGAATAATACTCTGTTTTCACTATCTACATGGCGTTATCGTTTTCTATGATTAAATTTAGACTATAAATTTCACCAATAATTTACACTCTTCTGGTACAGAAATTATACCATTGAAAACTACATTTTCAATATAAATTGCATATAATATAAATTTTGTGACACATAACCCTCGTTTTGTTGGTTAAATTAGTGGTCAAACTTGATCCTAGAAATACGTATGCGTCATGTAAATAGAGATGAAGGGAGTAATAATTAATATGCATATACATCAAATTGTACCAATAAATACTTGAAGTACTAAAAATTTCTTCTAAGTTCTAACACTTTTTGCTTCTATTATAGTCCCCTTCTACACTATTATGTTCCTTTTATTGTTATCAAGATTATCCCAATTTGTTAGATCATAGATAACCACAGTAAAAATGGATCCTCACCACCGGATCTTCTATAAAATTCTATCAACTTGTTTGCTCGTTTTCTCCTTTTTTTCCTTCCTCATCACCGGCTGCATATGTTTATATGACATGGATAATAGAAGTTAAAGAAATCAGTATTAGATCAATGTAGTAAAATCTTACCGATCATCAACTCGCGTCAAGGTCATGGATGACAAATCCCAACAACATTTCTTCCTGAACTATGTTGGGGTTGTAGCCTAGATCCCTTGAGCACGTACGTATTGCAGAAGGGGTTGATTGATTGGTGATTGCTTAGAGTTGCCACAGGAGTTGGATCTGCGTGAGGATAAGGTTGAGAAGTGCCATGCGGGGGCAGGGATGGAGAAATCTTGAGAGGAGATGGTCGCGAGAGATCCTTCAGAATTGAAGCATCGCACGAGGGGATCTCGGCGTGACAGGAGATTTTTCCGAGCGAACAACCTGCATCGGTGCGTCTGATCGAGCGCTACTCAAGGCAAGGCCCAATACAGAGGCACATCTGCTGGGGGCCCTGGGCGGCCGCCCCCCCCCCCCCCCCCCCC
>CBQS010234689.1:0-10493 GCA_900070015.1 Hordeum bulbosum | reverse complement strand
ACCATGCGGCCGTACGGTCAGACAAGCAGCAGCGACGATGCGGCCGCCGAAGGTTTCGGCGGCCGGCGGCTACGCAAGACCTAGATCGCCTTTTAGGTGGCCACGAAACTAGAAATAGAACTTGACACGATTTACTTATAATTAGCCGCATATCTTTAAGTTACGATGAGACTTAGCTTCATCAAGTCACTGAAGTTGTGTACATATTTCAATCTAGACCGTTCATATTTCAATCGAACGGGTCACACGCACCCCTGCCGTGATTTCTTAGCCTAGGGGAGGTTCTGCGCCGACGACAAGGGTCGTCAAGAGGGGAAGAGAAAGCCTCGCGTCTTCACCGGCCACGCGCGCCATGTCCGAGACAGAAACGGCGGCGGCGGTGACATCGATGGAGCGGAAGCCCCGGCGGCTGCGGGGGCACAAGAAGGGCGCCGTCACCTGCTGCGTAGGGTCCTCGGCCCGCCCGGGCGTCGTCGCGTCCTCCGGCGAGGTACACGCTTCTATTCTACTCGCTCCCAGCCTCTGATCTTTCTCCAAGAATAAGGTTTTACCCCGTTCCATGGCCTCGCGTCAGCACCCTGTAGCCTGTGCGGGACTAGTTATGGTAGCATGGTTTCTGTCGGTTAGGACATTGGTCGAACACTTGGTGGGCTCTGGCTGGTATGGTGGCTCTTTTTTGTGATGCTGCAGTATTGCAACGTTGCCAATGGAATCCGGTTGTCAGTCGAGGCTTTGTTGTGGCGCTCCTTTAGCTTTAGCAGGGAGCGATTGAGCTAATTTGTTGGGCATCGCCGCACTAGGAAGGCAAACTATGCAGCCAAGTGGCGTTCTTGCTTCTCTGGATGCGCGTTGAACTCGTTGCTGCAGGACTAACTGAACTGCACCTTGTGGATAGAATAGTACTGTTGTACAGAATGCTGTGCTGGGGTAACATATTTTGGATACCTGATGGCTTATTGCATGGTCTCATGATAGTGTGAGTGCATGGTGTCGTTTCAGTTCGATACCACACATTGGATTCCTCAGCATTCGCCTCTCATGGAAAGTACCAGTAAGCTGAAATATGAAATGGCATGCATCACTAAAATATTTGTGAAGGTACTGGGAAGTCCTTGCATTATGCTCCCAGGCCAGTAGGTTATTTCCTTATGTAGGTCTTCTTCCCATTTCTGCAGAAATTACAATGATAACTTGCTAATGGTTATTCAACACTGCGAAAGCTCAGGCATATAATTTCGTACTACTTGGTAATTCTGATGTTTCTGTCCTTTGGAATCTCCCATGTTCTAAACTTTTAATAGCTTATTCTGTCACCTTAGGATGGATGTCTTTGCTGGTTTGATTTGCGCACCAAAGATGTGCTCTTGACCATTGAGGCAGCAAATAAACCTATTTCTTCCATCTGTTTTAAATCAGGTCAGTAATGCCCTTCAAACATCTCAAGAAGTCCATCCCCTTTTTTTGTGGACGTGCAAACTTCACACGCTTTAATGTCATTTGTTTTCATTTGATAGGAAATGAAGACCATGTATATGTATCGGCTGGAAATGAAATTTTGTCCTTTGATATTCGTATGGTAAGTGAGCACCCACTTAATATTTGTATTCACAGTTTGAAGTTGTGACTTTTGCGTTGGTTTTCAGTGGGAATATGATGAAAGTAATTTTCTTGCAGGGATCTCAATCAAAGCCACTGGAGACATATAACTACAACAGAGATGAAATCAACCAGGTATTTTGTGCTATCTGCAACACCACTCCTTTTAGTCTTTTCATTACGGTGTGAAATGATGCCGTGATTGTGAATTTTTACTGGAACTTCGGCCCTTTGGCCTGATACGTGATACTAGCATTTAACTGTGTTCAGCAAGGGTAGATTCTAAGAGTTCCATATTTATGCAGATTGCTGTCAGTTCTAAAGGCTTTCTTGCTGCTGCAGATGACAGTGGGGATGTTAAGGTATAGAAGATCTTTTTGAAATAATATAATTAAACCATTCTAGGTTCAAAAGTACTGGTTTTATATATAACTCTGCTTACTTAGAACCAAGAAGGATTAGAACATAAATTTGAATAGCAAGAGGATTGTTGGATAACTTTAGATCTAGGCTTTTGGGTGCTCTAGCATCTTCAAGCTGAAGAAACTTGTATGAAATAAATTTTTACTTCTTTCGCATGATAAATTATTTCGCTCTTCATAAGTTACTATTCCTCTCACAGATTGTCAATACCTCTCAAAAGTGCTTGTACAAAAGATTGAGGGAAGCCCACACAAGTGTATCCTTATGTGGTCTTGATAAATTCATACATTTCCATCAAATAACAGTGTTTAATTTTGTTTTGCATATTATTATTCCCAGTTTAATGTTTCCGTTGCCCTGCAACCTGTCTTCCTTAGCAATATTTCAACAGATTTGCAGCAGTGTACAATTCATTCCTTGGAGACCTTGGACAGGTTATTGCTATTTCTCACTTTTTCTTTGTTTTATTTGACACTTTTATTTGCTCCTGCTTCTTCCTTTTTTTACAACTGATAAGGGAAGAACTATTATATGTCTATCTTTGATACGTTATTTTAAATGTATTATCGTCTTGGTTTGGCAGCAATTACTGGTGGCCTTGACTCAAAGCTTGCTGTGTGGGATTTCTCCAAAGGGCGAACACTATTTTCTATTGATTATGGTACCTAATTCTTCTATTAAAATCGTGTACACAACTTATATTGCTTGTGCTTTTCCAAACTGATACTTATGCCTTGCCCTGATAATGATGCATCCTAACAGTTCCTACTAAACCTTATGAAACTTGCTTTAGGCATATTAAATTCAGCTCTTATGTGTCTATTAGAAAGAAGAGTCACACTAGTTGGTTTACGTAGTAGAAAAAGACATGTTGATTCAATGAAAAGTTGTAAGCCCTGTTATTTTTCACTTTGCTTGGATTGGTAAACGTATTTCTGTTGAATGTCAGGATCACCTGAATTGCAAAATAGCAGTTCTTCGGGTAGTACAGGGCAATGTTTCAACCCTGCTTTCGTTCACTCAGTAGCAGTTTCTGAAGAGGGCATTTTAGGAGGGTTGTACAAAGTTTGTGCCGTTGCAAGGGGGGACGGTGCTGTTGATGTAGTTGATCTAGAATATGAATTGGCCCCAGCAAAATCAAGAGGCCCTTCTCGGGCAGGGGGTTCGACCATGAGTTCAAAAATAACTGATCTTGGGGATGGGAGCAATAATCAATGTCAAGGGAGAAGGATCCATCTTGATTACTCAATGGGTGGCCATACTGCAGCTGTCTCCTGTGTGTAAGTCCCTTTATGCTGTTTCTGTATTCCTTGATTATCTCACTGTTTCACTAATTAGCCGCTTAACAGAGCATTTTCAGCGTTTGGTGAGAAGGGAAAGTTCCTTGTTTCGGGTGGTAACGACGCATCACTCAAAGTATGGGATTGGTCCAAAGGATTTTCTCCTGAAACAAACAGCAATAGTGAATTGGTGTTGGATATTGATGTGAAGAAAAAGGTCATAACTAGACCTTCAATTTTGTTTTAACTATTGTCTTTTGATATGGCACTAACAACGCCAATACATATAGATATAGTAAACTTTGTTAGTTACTATGCCATTGAAATTTCTAGGCATAATACTGATATCTGATCTATCTTATCAGGTAAATTGGTTGTGTACTGCTCCAACTGATTCAGATAACCTGATTGTATGCGACACATCCAAGGTGGTCAAAGTATATAACTTCCCATAGATGGAGAAATGTGCGGCTTTGCGTTATGGACAGTTTTCTATGGTATGACACAACGTGTTCTCTGGTCATCAGTGCCATGTTTGCCCTGACTCCTGCCTCTTCTTCATATGAACCTAAGCCAGCTGCAGCTAGACCTGGTGAAATGACAGCTCAAATAGCATATATACGACTTAAGAGGCTCTGCAGAAACTATTGTTCGTAACAAGACAAAAATTATGCGGTACTGAAATCTTGTACTTTGATGTGCTGCTAGGTGCTAGGATAGACATGTATATCTTCGTTGTGTTGGCATTATAAATGTATGGTTTCAGTATCGAACGATTGGGTTTGTGTCGGCAGTTCATCAAAGATGGTGAAATGTGCTTAAATCTTTTGGTTTCCTTATGATTTCGTAGAATTGTAACTGTTGTTTCTTACAAAGGCCCAGTTCTTTTAAGCAGATTTTTGTTTGGAAAATCAACAAAACAGAAGAACTCGATTTTGTTTCGGAGATCTTGGTAGACTTCTGGAGAATCCTAGTGCAATTCAAAATCCTCCCCAAACCTGAATTCTCAAGATCGTGGACAACTTGCTCAAGCCAAAACGTTTCAGATAGGAGAATGCACCTATTGATTTTCACAGGATCCGAACGCAGATTCTGTGGGAGAATCCTGCGTGAAAAAATCTGGGCCAAAGTCATTTCCCATACGTTTTGGTTGTGATACAGAGATATTACATGATCATATTTCTAGCAACAGCTATGAACATACTGCAGCTGGCAAGCCTATTCACTAATTACTGTCACATAGCACTGGTGCTGTTACCAGTAACCTCTGCAAGAGCACCTGCCTTGTTCAAAATGATGGAACCTGTTGGAATCCCTCAATATGATCTCTCTGCTGCACATCTTGGATATAAACTTGGCGGCCTCGTGGCAGTGAGTGCAAACCCTCGAGTTCTTTGTCACGCGGATCGGGCGCCCTTCCGACAGATTCAACACCCCAAACGCGACGGCGAGCTTCGAGCTGTGACCGCAGAGGGATTCGCCGTTCACTGCATCATCAGCGCCCATCAGAGCATATCTCTTCTTCGGGTCATGGCCTTCTTCCTGCATTCTTCTTGCAACTTCATCCAGGAACTCCGCGATCCTCGCCCCCTGTGGATGATTCCGGTTGCCTGCGACGAAGACCTTAACCCTGCCCCTGGCCTCAATCCAGCTGCAGCCAGTTTTCTCCCGGAGCCCTCGACCACCGATCTTGTTCCTGAGCTTCCTTACAGCCTCCCATTTCTCGGCCTCAGCATATATGTTGGCAAGAAGGACATAGTACCCGGTGTTTTCAGGTTCCAGTTCAAAGACCCTCTCTGCTACCTCCTCTGCAAGCTTGATATCCCTGTGAATTCTGCATCCATTCAGCAATGAGACCCAAGTGCTTGAATCTGGCTCGATCGGCATCGACTCGATGAACTCGTAAGCTTCCCTCAAATTGCCGGTGTTGGTTAGTAGGTCAACCATGCAGGTGTAGTGCTTCAGCCTGGGCTCTATTTTGTGATCCCTACGCATTGCGTCAAAGAATCTCCATCCCTCGTCTCTTAGGCCTGAATGGCTGCAAGCATACAGTATGGCACTGAAAGAGGCTGCATCTGGCTCGATGCCACTGGCCCTCATCTGCTCAAAGAGCGCAATGGCATCCCTGCCACGGCCATGCATGCCATACCCCGCTACCATGATGGTCCATGAGATGAGGTTCTTGCTGCTCAACCTGTCAAACAGCCGTCGAGCTAGCAGCAATGCACCGCACTTAACATACATGTCCATGAGGGCGTTGGCTACGAAATCGTCTTCCAAGTACCCTCTTCGTAAGGCATAGGTGTGCATCTCTCTGCCTCGCTCCAGGGATGAAAGGCTTGCCGCGGCAGGAAGGACGCAGGTCATGGTCACGGCATTAGGTGTGAATTGGAGCAGCATTTCAGTGAACAAACTGAACGCTTCATTGGCAAGATTATTCCTGGAGTAGCCTCCTATCAGTGTATTCCATGATATTATATCCTTACTCGCTGCGCCATCAAAAACCAACCTTGCTTCCTCCATATTTCCGCATTTCGCATACATTTCCATCAGCGCATTGGTCACAGGAAGAACTTTCTCCATTCCATTTCTGATGGCATATCCATGGACAGATTTTCCATCTTTCAGCGATTCATTACCAGCAAAAGCATGAAGAGCACTGGTAATTGCAAAGGTATCTGGTCTGATACCTTCTAGTGCCATTTCTTGCAATAACCCAGCCACTTTGTCAAAAAGACCAGCCCTGGTATAACTTGTAATTATTGCTGTCCATGAGACAACGTTTTTCTGATCCATGTTCCTGAATATCTTATTGGTGCTACGCCAGTCTGAGCAATTTGAGTACATATCGAGAAGAACATTAGCGAGAGACGTCTCACTTACCAACCCAGTTTTCACAGAGTGCCCGTGAACCACTCTCCCTAGAAACCAATGGCGCAACTGTGCACAAGCAGGCAAAACACTTAACAATGTGGCTGAATCCAACTCCTGTCCTTGTAACCACATTCTTACAAATAGCTCAACTGCTTTGCTGTGTAATCCATTGAAAGTGCAGCCACTGATGATAGAATTCCAAGAAATGACATCTCGATGAGGCATTCCATCAAACACCAAGATTGCATCTTCAGTCATGCTGGATTTCGCATAGAATGATATCATTGCATTGCAAACTGCACACTGTGCACCAAAACCCAACTTCAAAAGATACCCATGAACCACTAGGCCATCCCTGCCACTATACAAACTGGTGACGCACTTCACAAGGCATGAAACGGTGTGCTCATCCGGGGCAATTCCACTGGCATGCATTTTCTCAAAAAGAAATAGGCTTTCTTGAAATTCACCAACCTTTGCATACCCACCCATCAGTAGATTCCACACATGGATGCTGCTTTTCGATGACATTGCATCAAATACCTTCCGTGCATAGTCCAGTTCACCACATTTCACATACATGAACACCAATTTGGATCCCAGATTGTCATCAACTCCTCTCTCCAAAGACTCAAGCTCCCACAATAATCCGGTTTTCACAGAGTATCCATGAATCACTCTTCCAACAAGCTCGTAACCTAATTCAGCACACGCAGGCAAAACGCTGAGCATCGTCACTGAATCGATCTCCAGGCCTTCAAACCACATTTCGCTAAAATGCTCAACAGACCTGCCATGCCATCCATTTGAGAAGCATCCACTGATCACAGAATTCCAAGAAATAGCATCCCGCTGAGGCATTCCTTCAAACACCCGCAAGGCATCCTCGTTACAGCCACACCTTGAGTACAGAGCCATCAATGCATTTCCAACTGCACACTGCGAGCCAAAACCCAACTTCTCAAGGTACCCATGAACTACCTCGCCATCCGTGATACTGCCTAGACCAGCAATGCACTTCAAGACGCAGGAAATGGTGTACGCGTCCGGTCGAACCCCGCAGCAGTGCATCTTGCTAAACAGCAAGACACCTTCTCGTACATCACCGGCCTTGGCATAACCGCTCATCAGAGCGGTCCAAACACGCACGTCGCTCACTTGAGGCATTTCGTCGAACACCCTCCTTGCACTCCCCAAGTCCCCACACTTCAAGTACATCAGCACCAATTTCTGGCCGAGAACACTGTCCGTTCCATCTATTCCAAGGCCAGACGCACGAACCAGGAAATGGGCTCTCTTCCCGCCCTCCAGCGACCTCATCTCCGAGCAGAGCTGGAGGACGGCGCCGTAGCTCCGGTCATCGACCCCGTCCGAGCCGAGCAACCGCAAAGCATCCGCCAAGTCACCCGACCGACACAGCCTCTGAATCTGCAGGTTCACGTCGGAACTCGGGGGCCAGTTTGCCGATTTCTCGGTGCCCCTGGGAGAAGCGGCCGCCTCCAAGACGTGGCCGGACGGTGCGAGGACGCTACACCGAACCCGCGCTCTCTGGTTGGTGCTCCTGGGAGGCGGCCATGGCGGTGGGGCTCGGAGGTGGCTGGAAATGCAGGCGGCTGGGGGCGTCGCCATGGGAGGAGTTCAAAATTTTGCCGCGAAATTCGCGCTGTCGTCGAGGTTTGGTCGTGCGGTGGATAGCTTTCTGGATTAGGCTACTACTTTGGCCATTTGCCCCCTCAAATTCCGGAAAACTGACAAAGTGATACAAGGTCGTTACCCGTCCTTTCTGTTCCGCTGATGCTAAAAAAAGACCATTTTCTAACGAGGGTGTTTATGTAAAACTTTGTGGACTGCATTGTTTACCATCTCCGTGTGGCTGAGAAAGAGGATAGAGCACTCACAGAGTAAGAGCGCAACTGTCACTCCATTAGAGAACAGCAAGGAAGTCAGCTTCGGTTCTTTGGCAGAGGAAGAAGAGAGAAGAAATGGGAGGAATTCTCATGCAGCATCACCAAATCTCTCGCAATCCTCTGCAAAAAGTCGTCTTCCCCGGATCATTTGCTCTCCAAAGAGGTGATTGTCAAACATCCTAGTTATCTCCTTTTCGCTCGAAAACATTTTCGTTAAGGTTAGTTAGTGTGTTTAAGCTCCTTGTGCTCATTGCCTAGTTCTAGTTGGCGCTACTTTTTGTAAGAGTTCTAATGATAATACTCCATAGACCAGAAAACAGGCACCGTTGTAGTCTCTGTCAGAGCTCCCTCTCTTAGTTCCAGTCCGAAGTGCTGAATTTGCTAGCATCTGCAGATATTGTTCTCCATGGCGCTCCACGGCGGGGTTCTCTACCGTGCTCATCTTCATTGACGGTCAGAGCAGAAGCCAACGGGTACTCACCTTCAAGAATGGCGGTCAAGAAGCACAGCAAAGAAGAGCTCATAGAGTTCTTCGGGGCCATCCAGGCCGCCATTGCCAGGGACTCGCCCAAGGCGACCGGGAGGACGAGGAAGCCGTCGTCGCCGGCTGACACGCTCGAAGAGGCCCGCATGAAGATGCAACCATACGGTAACTTAACAACATCAGGATGAAAATAATCATGTTTCCTTTGTTCTGAACCATCATCGGTGCGTGGCTTGTGCTTGCTTTCAGAGGAACTGCACCAAGAGCAAGATGGGCAGCCAAATTTGGAGGACATGAAGGTGCCTGAGCTGAGGGACATGGCGAGGGAGAGGGGGATGAGAGGTTACTCCAAGCTGAAGAAAGGGGAGCTGATTGATCGTCTCAGGGGTGCCTGGTCGCCTGATAATTAACAAGTCTTCCTCTCCGAGATAGGAACAGGCAGACGCCAGTGCTGGCTGTTTGGCCGAATTGGTGCAGCTTACAATCGACTTTTCTTGAGTCTGTTGTTTTCTTTGTTAGATATCTTCCAAAGAGGCAGAAGCTCCGCAGTTGGACACTAGGTCTGCATTGTTTTCCTGCATGGCTGCATCTATCCTTTGCATGGTCTGTTTTGTAGTTTTGTTGCTTTCATTTTCGTATCGTCAAGTTTCTGAATTTCAACCCACCTTACGATACCTGTGTAGCATGCCTTCAATTTGTTTTTCCCTTTTGCAGAACTTAGCAAGCCCTCTCTTTTGACATTACGATAAGAGGAGAATTACATTAGAAAGAATGCTGGATTGCCAGAGGTAAAACTGAAAAATAAACAGAGAAACACTGGACGAAATAGCGTGCACTATTTCCAATTATTTTAGAAATCTAGATTCAGTGCGTATGAAGAAATTTATGATTGTTATGATGAATAGTATAAAGCAATCTGAAGAAAACTACTGATCGCAATATAAATTCAGTATGTACACAAAGAATGAAATATGCACTGAAGCTACAGAATTTTTTCTGACAAAAATCAGGGAGCACTGATTTCATTAAATTAGAAGAAACGCCAAGACGGCCAAGTGACAATTTACAGAAGCTACAGAATGTGAACTGAAGAACCCACGACTCATTCTTTTTCTTCTGCCTCTCAATTAACCTCCAGTGCTGCTCATACTGATGTAATTGATGTTTGGTTGTCCCCATGAAATCTGTACAAAAGAAACTATAAACATAAGATTATTGCAAAAAAAAAAAACTAATTATTCTAGGTGCATGATATCTACAGTGAACAAGGAACACCTGGGTGAGGGTCCTCATTTGAATGGTAAATACTGATCAAAGCTTGCATGAGTAGATTTTTTTAAGCACTTGCATACTCCGCGCTCATTCATCTCAAAAATAAATATATTTTTTGATTGATCAGAGACAGTTAGAATAGTAGAAACATTTGATAAGCTGAAGGGCAAATTTATATGGGAGTAGGTTGTGTGTGAGATAGAAGGAAGTAGACTAGTAGGACGTCTGAAGCAAGGTAATCAGACGTCGTTGATGGGCTGCCGTGCTGGTTTGTGCGGAAAAGGCAGTATAAATATTTGAGAAAAAGATGGACCCATGGAAACATTTGATAAGGTTTGAAAAGTTGTACGTAATTGTTAACCAAAACCACGGCACTTATTTCTCAACCAGGTATTTAAATTCAACCGAAGTTCTTTTTTAAGAATCGAACAGAAGAATGACAACTAATTATAAATGTCATGCCTATCCATGAGTTCAAGCATTTGCCCATGTATTTGCTTATTAAGCACTCCAATATTATGTCAAAATAATGCAATGATAAAATAGTCCTGCTGTAGAAGTGCATGCTCTAGACAATGCAACCAAAAAACCGATCTGATGGAAAAAACTAGTAATACATTTATATTTTAACGCTCTCCCTTACGTATGGCTTCCTCG
>CBQS010234666.1:0-10395 GCA_900070015.1 Hordeum bulbosum | reverse complement strand
CTGCCTTCCGCCACTGCCTAACCATCACCTTGACTCAGGTTCAGGTTCTGGCATACCCCGCTTCCACAAGCTCGACTTCCCGCAACATATGATGGCTTGGTTGATCCTCTTGGTTGCCTTAGTACGTCCGAGCAGTTTTTTCATCGACAACGCTTGAACAAGTCCGACATGGTCTGGACTTCAGCCAACGACCTCACCGATGGCGCTCAGTTCTGGTACTTACAACTCGAGTACAATTTTAGCAGGCGACATGGAAGCAGTTCAAGAAGGCTTGCCACGTTCAGTTTGGGCCATCACATCGAGCAAATCCCTTGGGTGAGTTGGCACGTTTCCCATTCACTTCCTTGGTCGCTGACTACACCGATAGGTTTCTAGCGCTCAAGTGCCGCAACAATTAGCCATTAACACCGTCCCAACAACGGTACCTGTACACGGCAGGCCTGCCTGATGGTCTTTGTGTTGACATCAAGCTTCATTGACCATCTGACCTCCACACTGCCACCTCCTTCACCAAGGCCTATGAGCAGTGGCATTTCCTTCCAACATCACTACGCTAGCCTTTTGAGTGCCCCCTCCGATCCTCCCGCGGTCAATACAACTCCAATGTCGCCACTTCCAGCACCTCTAGCACCTGTTCTACCTTCGACCACTTCAAAGTGAACGCCGCCATGACAGGTTTGGCGCCTCACCCCTACTGAGTTGGCAGAACGTCCTCGTTTCGGGCCTTTGCTTCAACTACGATGAGATTTATGTTGGGTCACCATTGTGTGCGACTCTTCTTCATCGAGGCCGACGACAACGACCAAGATAGCTCCACAACTGGTACCCAAGGTTCCTTGAGGGTAATTGACAGGGTATAACTTGCGAACAAATTGATTTTGAAGAAAGGGAGAGATGTTTGTTATGTGGACCCTAGAAAGAGTCCAGTTAGTTTAGAGATCGTATTAGAATTTGAATAGCCTGATCTGCTTGTCGATCAAGTCTTGTCTACTATATATGTTGTTGTAATAAAAAACCACATAAGGCAGTTTTTTGTCGATCAAGTCTTGTTTGCTATATATTCAATCGAGAGTTTGAATAGAGTCGTGGTAGATATTTGTTGTTGTCGAGTCGTCGTGGTACCATGCTAGCGAGCATCTCATTCAACAATCTTAAAAACATGCGTATATAGCGGTTGTGGAACGAGTCGATGTATACTGGAGAGAGGCATTCTTTTTTTTTCTGGGTTTGGCCACGATTCCCGATCGAGTGAAGCTTAATTGTCGTCGTTTTCTCACGACAGATGCCATGGGTGGCTAATCGAACGTGGTTGGGTCCGTAAGAACGCCGACGGGCTTCGGAAACGGGATTGGGGACAAGCGGTGCGAGATACTCGCTGTACCCAGGTTTGGGGCCCTCCGTGGGAGGTAACACCCCCAGTCCTGCTTGTGTTGGTTGATAAACCGAATGGGGCTACCATATGCTCCTTGAGCTGTATGATGGAGGAGGAAGGAGCTGGGAGCCTCTTTGCCTCTCTCGTGTGGTGTGGGATCGGCCGACCCCTTGCATGGGGCAGTACCAGGGGGTTTTATATGCCAACCCCCGGACTTACAATAGGTATAAAGGGTACCGGGTGGGACCCGGCTGGCAGCCTCTCTAGCCGGCCAGGGGGCCCACTGGCTGGGGAAGTCTTGTCACAAGTGGGGGCCCGTCGGTTGCTGGGTCCCGTCTGGAGCTGGGGCCCATCGACCGGGCATCGCCATTGGTGCGTGCTTGTTACGCGGCGGCGTGCGCTACATTGTGCGCGTCATCTTGTGAAGCCGGCTTCGGTCAATGGTACGGCCGGCTGCACTGTTGCCATGCCGGAGCAGGTAATGGAGTGGACGGGGGCGTGCTCGTCACTGTGCCGCCTTGGCTGGTTGCAGTCGGCGACGGTCAGTGGTACGACCCCTCCACTGTAACCACGCGCGGTCAAGTCAGCGGTACCTGAACCGCTGTAGCCATGCCTTTGGTGATGATGCCCCTGACGCGGTTTGTCAGGGTGATATGACTGGGGCTGACCCGCTGGCTAGCAGGGGGCAGTCGAGCCGGACAGGGAGTGGCCTTACCCGAGCCGGCTCGACCGTGCAGTCGGCGAGGAGCAACCGACCCCTCGTGGGGAGGCGGTCGTCTTGCGTATGTTTTTCAAGGGGGAATGGAGAAGTCCTTGCTTTTGGCCTACCTCGGGGTTATCCCCCCGTCATTAATCTTGTTGAGGCGTGGACTCCGAGTACTGTTATGATACCAGGCCTTGTGTTGTCGGTTGAATACTCGACACATGGTAAGCTTTCTTTGGGAGGTTTCCGTTCCAAGCCCAGGCTCGGAGGGAAATTCACTTCGTCCGATTGCCTAAGCAATCGCCTCAAAAGGAAGCCAAGGTCGTGCTTGGTGTGAGAGCTCTCCTATTCCAAATGAGAGATATGTTCCAAATGACCCAAGTTGTGCCTTTTATATGCTCAAGGCCTTGTACAAATGACCACCACTACCATTGGTGTGGAGGGAAAGCATGGGCAAAAGAATCTATTGTAGAAAAAAGTAAATGCCCCTATAAACATAAAGAAGAGGAAGGTTATTTCAATCTTCTTTGGTCCATGAGGGATGGGCATGAGTGGGGTTACTGGGCTTCATACTTTCTTGGGTCTCTTTATCGTTAGGTTGCCATTTGACCTTTCTTTTTTGTGCCTTTGATCTTCAATATTTCTTGGTGCTCTGGCTTATACAACATGGAGAACCAAGAACCTTCTGATTGATAGCAGATATTCTTACTTACAACAATATAAAGGGGCTCGACCCCTCTTAATAAAGCAGAGAAGAATACTGTCGTTTGGTTTTATATACTTTTCGATAATTAGGGTTATGTCAGTAGTAGATTCTTCCAGACTGCCCCAAAAGCTGCTTTGATTTTGCATTGGACATGGTAGTTCAACACCAATGTTGGAGTATTATATTGGACATTCAACCTAAAAGTCCATCACTAAGGATGCAGTTTTATCACATTTGATGTTTATACATAGGTTGTGCTGTAGAGCTCGTCTGAGTAGAGGATACCATCAATTAATAAACTAGTACCGGTACCGGTACCGGTACCGAAAAAGTCTCTTAGTGTTTTGTATAAGCGTGTTGGGTATGTGGAAAAAGAAAAAGGAGGGGAAATTGAAGCAGCACAGGGTTGTGGAGGGACAACTCCACCTTGCTGCTACAAAGTGTGCAACACAAGTGTTGAAGGAACTACTGCAATGTGTTTCGTAGATATTGCTCTAGAGGCAAAATAGGCCACATAATTTGGCATCATATTCTTCACCTTCAGAAGCTTCAATATAATTTGGCCTTCTTGAAGTACGCTGAACTGCACGTTGTTGTGGTAGTCTTGCTCCAATATTACCTGGTGAACATCTTCTTCTTCCTTTGATGAATCTTCTTCATGGGCAGCAGGGGAAACACCCTTTCTTATCATCTCAACCAGCTGATCGAATCTCCGGTTATGACCTTAACGCAACACTTTGATTTGTTCTTCTGCACCATTCATCCTCTTCTCCAATTGCTCCATTGCTTGCTGCAGCTCGCTCTCAAAGAGAAAACCAAGAACTAGTATGGATTAACGAGGCTCTGGTACCACCTGGAGCAGCACAAGGTTGTGGAGGAGCAACTCCACATTGCCGCTACAAAGTGTACAACTCTAGAGTTGAAGGAACTACTTCAACGTGCTGTGGTAGGTATCGCTCTATAGGTGAAATATGCCAACGTGGCAGCAGGAGTTCAATCCAAAACTCCTAGAGCACAAGATCTACTCCAAGATCTTAGATAAGAACACCAAGTTCTATTATAAGTGGTGGGTCTACATAGTCTCGTCGCAAGTTAGAGGTGAGGACCTCTATTTATAGGGCTTTGGTAGGCCTTCACATCCCAAATTCTACTTATAGTAGAACACTCTACAAAACAACACTTAAGATACAATATTCCATTTATACCTAGAAGACTTAGAAAACAGTAGCTAGGTTAAAAAAAGAAAAGAAATACTAGAGGGGAGTAGAAGCATCTAGCAGTCTGTTTCTTCTTCTTCTTTTACTTCTCTCTGTGGTAAGAGAATGAGGTTTGCTGGAAATAGTAGATGACTGCAGGTCTTGAAGTGTGGTTTTGTAATGTCCGCCGCTCTTTGTGTGATCTGGAGCTGTTTCTGGGTGTGTGCGTAGAGGATCTGGTGCGATCCTATGCATAGTGAAATACTGAGATTAATCATTAATATAGTGATATTATGTAAATATATACTACATTTGGAAGGATGATGTATTCTTGTAACGTCTTACGTTGGAAGTATAAGATATGCTTTAGTATCTCGATGTTTCCGTGGAGAAATCTGAGTTTCAAAGTAAACCATGAGCAACCAACAATCCTTCTTTAAGTTTGGAAATTGTGGTGCTGTTTCTCTGTGATATACTCTCAAAATTTCTGATGTGTTGCTTCTAGTGTGGTCGCATGTATTCCCTCTGTTTCACTTAACCATTTAGATTGAATTTAGAACTACCAATAACAGTGTCGTGTTGGTTTCTGCTGCTTGACAGGCATCTGGCAACTCCAGTGCTCTCTTTTTGACCGCTGCTGCGCAGAATCTCCTGTGTTTGAAGTTAGCGGAGGAGGCTGGTGTCAAAATTGCAAGCCCTTGGATATCATGGTTCAAGGTTGCAAGTTTGCCTGCCATCATTTCGCTTTTAGCAACACCTTATTTGCTATACAAAATATTCCCTCCAGAAATAAAGGACACTCCTGATGCCCCTGCATTAGCTGCTCAAAAACTGAAGAAAATGGGCCCAGTGACGAAAAATGAATGGGTCATGGTTGCTACAATGATTCTTGCAGTCTCACTCTGGATATTTGGGTAAGATTTATGTCTTATTGACCAAATTATTTCTTTGCACTGAGTTCACCTACTAGCAATATACTTCAGATTTATGATTGATTTACAAGAGATAAACGCACTATTGGTCACACAACTCATGCGAGATGTGTAGTCACACATCTTTAAGAGCGTTTTAATTTTAAGGTGGCCACAAGACTTGTAGTTTATGAGCAAACATGTCACATGCAAATTAAACCCCTTTGTCTTCCCCCCACGCTCCTAGACACGAGGCTGATGAAGCTGTATTTTTTTAAAATAACTATGATGACAGCTTTAGTGTAGTTTAGTGCAAATTAAACCCCGTTTCTCTTCCCCTCACGCTCCAAGCCACGACATAGATTGGGAAACAAACTTACGGCACGACACACTTTCAGAAAGGGACTTCGACTGAAGTTGTCAATCAAGGACATCATCGCCGTTGCCACCACCAACTTGTGCAGCCGTGTCATGTGCGTCGAGAACATAATGTCGGCATTCTGATCCGCTGTAACTATCGGGGGTGTACGAGTGGTAGGTCGGAATGGCGACACACAAGATACAACGATCTACCCAGGTTCGTGCCCTCCGTGAAGCGGCAACACTCTACTCCTGCTGCTGAGATGTATTGCTTAGTGTGCGGCCGGATATCGGAGACATCTCAGCTAGGGTTGTACAAGGGGCGTTGCGTGGCTGCAGAGGTGTGAGATGAAGGTTTAGGTGAGGAACCATAGATCTGGCTAGTGGTGTGTAGAATGATTTGAGATGAATCTCTTGCCTCTCGAGAGGCCCATAACTTGCCTTATTTATGTGGTCAAGTTAGGGTTTACATTGCTCGGGTTGGTTTACAAGTCAGTTGGGGCTACTGGGTCACACCGGACCCTGGCTTGTTGGGTGAGCTGGTTGGTTGCCTTGTCCCTCAAGATGATGAGGCATCCCGTCTAGGAGCTGGCCGTGAGTTGCAAGTCCGGCCATGCTAGGGTCTCTGGGCTGACTTTCGGCCTTGCTGACTATACCCTGGTGCAGTATCCTTGTCACCGTCCCTTCAACACCATGGAGACGGAGGTCTGTGACGCCTGTGAGCTCATCAGCCTGGTCCTCTCCGTCCACCTCCCCATTGATGGTGCAGTGGGGAAGGGAAGGGCTATGCCTTCATCCAGTATGTCGACGACTCCGAGTGTGTTCACAACCTGCATGCCCCCCCTGCATGCTTGTGGGTCAGCCCCCATGGACCTCTTTTGTGAGACCACCATCGCTGCGTTCGTCACCGCTACACATGCTTTCCATTGGCATCGCCTGTGCTCATATCCGGTGACAATCCGGACACCACTCTCGTGGATGCCATGGGCAATCCGGACACCACTCACGGACGCGCCCAACGCCGCCGTGAGCTGCTCCATGTCCCTGCCTAGCGGCGAGCATGGCTAGTAGGTCCATAAATGAACCGAACTCGAGTGAGTACACCCAGGCTCGGCTCGAGCTCGATTTTTTTCTTCGAGAAAACGCAAGAGATTTTGCGTTTCATTGCATTGAAAAGATAGAGTTTGGTTACAGCCCTCCTAGGAGAGCGAGTTCAGGGAGGAACATGAATAGAAATTTAATGTACATCCCAGGTGGTTGGCAAGATGACCCTGAGGCCACGGGCACCAGCGCGTGCCCATTGCTTGGCCTCGTCCTTGATCTTAGAGACCAGGACATGGACGAGGGGCTGGGCACCGTCGAATATGCACTCGTTGCGCTGCTTCCAGATCTTGATTTCCATCATGAGCAAAAAGGTTAGCTCGAGCTCAGCTCATGAGCTTAGGCACAAGCTTGAGCTCTACTAGCTGAAGGCTCTACAAGCTTCCAGATCTCTTTATATTTTTCTATTTAACAAATTTGACTAGCACATCTGTTAGATAGCACAAATTAGAGTATACTGGCCAAGATGACAACAGCCTAAGCCTTTGTTTATTGCTGGAGCTCTACTGCGCTCCATATGAGCAACCGCTGTGGTATGAACTGGAGTGCTCCAACGCACTCGCATTAACGATGGGTTACTAGGCTGCAAAAGGCTCCTTTGCCTCAGGAGTGAAGGCCCGTGAGGTGCCCAGACTTTTGTGCATATCGAGTAGTAGTGGCAAGGCTATGATAGCATTGGGCCTGCAGTTATTTGCTGAAAGAGCTGGAATGTTTAGCATGCTTGTTCTACTGAGCCTTTGTGAACCGTTCAAGCTTGAGCTCGCCAGGTTCGTGAGCTTCACATCAGGCTTGAGCTCAGCTTGTTTAGCTCTCGAGCCAAGCTCGAATCCAGCCTGGAACGAATCAAACTCGAACAACGTGAGGAGCCCAAGCTTTTCTTTACAGCCCTAACAGCCAGGCCCTGAACCCCTGGATGACGTCTCCAGTTGTGACAAACTATCATCATTATGGTACAGAAATTTGTTCCCTCTAGAATTTTCTGCTTAAATTTCCTTTAGGCCATATACAACGCTAGGTGCTTATACACCAGTGCTTAAAGAGAGAGAGCGTGGCTGCGTCTCTAAATAAATTATGTCTTGCAATGGTAAGTGCTTCAGGTAGGTGCTTAACAGCGTGTGGGTTGCAGCCCCGTGAAGTGAAGAGAGCAGTTTTTTCACCTAAGCAGCAGCTAGCATCGGAAGCCAATCTTTGCTTCTGCCCCCCCTTTCTAAGCACCTGTACAAAGGTGACGCTTAATTTAAACCGGTTTTTTTCACGAGGCACCAGCTTAAGCACCTGCGTTGTACAGGGCCTTATCAGTCTCAAATAAGGTTCAATGGGGTTTAAAACGGATTCGATCGTCTTAGAAAAGGTATGCGTCATTCCATTTTCAACTAGAGAAGTCGTCCATTTCCGTTGGTTGCACCTAACTGACATTTATACCCAAACAAATATTGGCTCCCTTATCGTATTAGTAAATAAAACTGAGATCCAGTAAGTTATGCCTTCATTGTTCGGAATACTTTTATGTTCTTTCTGCGCATGGATTATGTGATTGATTGCTTCCAAAATCTTGACTTGCGGTCACATTCCGTATGACATGGAATTTTAGTACATGTTTTCGTAGGAGGCAGTATGGTGACAACAAGGTTTGAAGTAGGAAACTAAAACAGCAACAGAAGTTCTTAAAAGTGTTAAAAAGTGCAAGACGCTGCCTGTTTTTACAAATAGACAGAAATGTGTAGTTATTTGTTTATTATTCGAAATATAGCTTCATGATGAACTGTTATACAATTTGTTTTGCAGGGATGCTATTGGTGTGTCGAGTGTTGTTGCTGCAATGATTGGGCTTTCAATTCTTCTTCTACTTGGAGTGATGAACTGGGATGATTGCTTGAATGAAAAGTCTGCGTGGGACACCTTAGCTTGGTTTGCTATTCTAGTGGGAATGGCAGGGCAGCTCACTAACCTCGGGATTGTATCGTGGATGTCAAATTGTGTTGCAAAGGTTCTTCAGTCTTTCTCATTGAGTTGGCCTGCAGCATTTGGTGTTCTTCAAGCCTCCTATTTCTTTATTCACTATCTATTTGCAAGCCAAACTGCACATGTTGGAGCTCTATACTCGGCGTTTCTTGCCATGCACCTAGCAGCTGGTGTTCCTGCTATACTCTCAGCACTTGCTCTGACGTACAATTCAAATCTCTTTGGAGCACTAACACATTATAGTAGTGGGCAGTCTGCGGTTTACTATGGAGGTAATTTTACTTTTCTACCTACCTGATTCAGATTTATGCATGTTCACAAGCTGTGTTACATGCCCGTCTATTTATTTGTCTCCGCCTCCAAAGTACTCCCTCCGTTCCTAANNNNTTGTCTTTTTAGAGATTCAACTATGGACTACATACGAAGCAAAANNAATGAATCTACACTCTAAATTATGTCNNATCTACACTCTAAATTATGTCTATATNNTCTAAATTATGTCTATATACATCACTANNAAATTATGTCTATATACATCACTATGTAGTCTATAGTGAAATCTCTNNNAAGACAAATATTTAGGAATGGAGGGAGTAGTCATCACCTGATAGTGTCCAGTTTGGTGTTTTAATGTAAAAACATATCTTAACAAAACCATTTTCTGATATTTTGGGTTGTTTGTACCGTTCCTTAGTGAAAAAAACAAGTAGGCAACATTTCATTTAAGTATGAGGAGTGTATGTAGAAACCTTGTTGCATAGAACAAACACCATTCCAATGCCTCGTTCAGAAACCACAAGTCCATATACACAAACAGACGTTTAAATAAGTCCTTTTTTTATGTATTTTATTGTTAGCTTTTTCATACGACGGCTTTAACCAAATTCTTGTTATTTTGCACTGCAGCTGGATATGTTGACCTTCCTGATGTATTCAAGCTGGGGTTTACAGCAGCAGTGATTAATGCTTTGATTTGGGGAGTAGTTGGTACATTTTGGTGGAAATTCTTGGGGCTTTATTGAGGGTTTCTCTGGTGTAAGTTGATGAAAATTGTTCTTTAGTGCACCAGAAAACCCTATGTGGCTCACCATTCGGAGTGAGCTCATCTTTCTTCGGAGGTGCTTGGTGAAATGTATAATAAGAGGGCGATGTTCACCACTCAGAACTTTGAACATGCTACATTTGTAAAGTGATCTACCCAGAAGGGTTCACATAGTTTTCAAGACTGCATTGTATCTCTGTTTTGCAGAACTAAATGCAACCCAGAAGGGTTCACATAGTTTTCAAGACTACATTGCATCTCTATTTCACAGAACTAAATGCAATGTAGAGATGAGTTTAGATCCGGAAGCTCTACGCTTTCTTATATTGTGTATGCAAGGCCTTGTTTTTTGTGCCAACAATGGAGAGCTGTCTAATTAGTGGTGGCCGCATTTTGGAGGAGTGCGAGGAGCGGTCTTGCAAGAATTCCCGCAAGCTCCACATTGGTCACATAAAAAAATTGCCACTCTCCACTAGCCAAAAAAACAAAATGGAAAATATTTTGCACTGTAGCTGTGTCGGCTGCTGGTTTTGTTTATTGTTGGCATGAGAGCCACCAAATCTGCCGGTAAGAAATGCGTATTAACACCTCTAACGGAGGAATGCACCACATCAGGCATGTGCTAAAAGAAGAAATGAAATGGGTCATCGAGGGGAAACTTAACCAATGCAAACCTAAATGGTGCAAACAGGCTAAAAGCATCACATAATGAGAATGGACCGAAAGATACCATGAGTTTTAAATGGGCTAAAGGGGAGCATGGTCCTACATCGACTTGGTGCAAATGGGGGTGGATGGGTCAAAAGAGATCATGGGCCGAAACCAAGACACACAACAGATCATAAAAGGACTAGAAATTTGTAATAAATGGGTTGAAAGGTAGTATGGTCCAAAACTGATCGAGAGGCACGAGAGACCACTGTAAGACTTGACCTCCAAGGTCTATTTGTATCACACGGTATGTATGGATGTAAGACTCTTATTATTCAACTTCTGTGTGTTCAATGAGCATTGATCTCTGGGTTCACTGTACACATGCATT
>CBQS010234660.1:0-12464 GCA_900070015.1 Hordeum bulbosum | reverse complement strand
TTAACTTTGTCTAGAAATGGATGTATCNNAATACTAAAACTTGACTAGATACAAGAATTTTGGGACGGAGGGAGTAGTTCTCCGTTGTTAAGGTAGGCTACTGTGTGTAGACTTGTTATTACTTGATTGTATTTCGATCGTGTATCAGGTATCCCAGGTCCACGAGCTTGCTAGGGTAGTTCATGAATCGATAGTAGATTCTGGAATCTCATTAGCAGTCATTTTACCTCGCAAAAATAGTAATTTTACGTAGGGCTACATGTCCGTTGAAGCTGGCTTTGGCAACCCAGTTGCGTGTTGCATGCGCGTCCTACTATAACGGTTGGCATGCCCTTACTTGTTCAGCCACAATTTTACCTCACCGCAAGGTTTGGTGCACAGCATCTTTTCTTACCTTAGCTAGACCCAAAAGGTCTTGCTGAAATTGTTCACAACACTGGTCGAATGCCCGTGCGTTGCCATGGTACAACAAACTTAGACACAGAAATATTTATTAAAATATCATGGATTATAACTGTGTTGCGACCCATATCATCCTGTTCTTGCAAAAAATCGAGTTGACTCATACCCAACTTCCACGTGAACATATATACCATCATGATTTATCAAAAAGGGTACCCCGGTGTTTTTGACCAAATCTCGCATGACTTGAGGGATATTGACTTCACATTCGTTGTTCCTCTTCATCAGCGTACCAACATCCTCTTCCCTTGGTCATAGCCTTCGTGTGCGTGCATTGTACACTATTATCATGAAGAGCTCACACCTATGTTAAGCGTGCATGCCCATCACAATGAACTCTTGCCCGAAAAGGCAAAATCAGTCGCTTTGCTCAAAGTTGACCTTTGGTGACGCACTTTCCGCAAAGGTCTTTGTAGTATGAGAAACTTGCCTGAAAGTAAAATATGACAAAATAGGGCTTCTATGATGAAAACGAATCGCCAGTATTAGAGTTCATTTCTTGTAATAAATAGGGTTGCATATGTGGAAGGTTCATTGCGTGGGTGTTGTGCCCAGTCTTGCCATAGAGATGATACTGGATTCTAGTTGTAGATAGAAATTATTTGTCTTACACTGCTGTTAGTAAATCCTCAGCAATTGTTTACACATCATAGATATATGTTTTGAGTTCACAACTGTAGCCTTTAGGTACAAAACATGTAATTCTTGCATATAATTAAAAAGAAGTCAAATATATTTCCCTTCCATGTAGTTCTTCAGGAAGTCAATTCGTTGGAAGCTAGAGTTACACATCATATTATAAAGTAGATAGCTGGATAAGGAGCAAAATATAGAACTGGCAAACTTCAGCGGTGACTTCTGAAACATCATGTTATAAATTTCAGTTACCCTGATCTAAAAGCTGATTCTAAACTGAAACAATAAACAGGGGATGCCAGTAGATCATAATGAATGTGCCGAGAGGCACCGAGGCGTATACGAACGAGAGCAGCAAATAATATGTACCTTCTGCTGGTGACCTCTTGGAGTTGAGCAAAGATGGTTTCCAGAACAAAATCTGAGCTATTGTATCCGGGCCTTACCCAAACAAACTTATGTTTTGTCTCTTGCAAAAAACGGAATATACATTCAATAATCTGCAATAGAAAATGGTGTCAGTAAAGAGTCAACTTAATCATATGGGCTGCTGCATATAATCGACAACTTAACGAACATCTCATTTCAAGCTGTAGTTCACGGCAATAAGGTACACACCTCATTTCAAGCTGTTAAGTAATTCACGCCTGCTGGCTGGTTTGTAAAGGCTTGCTACTTTAATCTTATTTGGATCCTGTATTAGGTAGCTGGGGTCAACGACATTACTAGGTTACTTCATGAACTGCAGAAGCTTCTCTCATCACATAAGTTATTTTACCTTGGGCATATCTGGTTTTACCGATTGTCCAGCCTGCTTGCATTCAGGGTTTACCTTGGAACACTGCATGGGAAACCTACTGACATATGCATGAACGGTTGGCAAATCTGCAGTTGTCCAATCATAACTTTGCCTCACTGGAAAGTGTACTGTACAACTTACTTGTTGACTCCTTCAGTTAGGCCTAAAAAGTCTTGCCGAAATTGTTCAGGACATGGTTGGTTTTATATAGGAAAAGCTGTCTCACTATGAAAGCAAGTATAGTATTCATTTAGAGAGACGCTTAAGGATACAACAATCGGTGCTTCTGCAAAACAATTGGGTAGAAATTGCTCCTCGCGTTTTTAATATAGCTCCATTTGGTATATGTTGTGAAATGATGTTTAGGCCATTGTGCATATAGATGTACAAACAGATGTACAATCATTGATGCACTTCTATTATTTGCCATACTTTTCTCTTCTGCAGATTTTGTTCTTGCACTGTTCATCACAGCAGGTATTGTCAAGCCGTGATCATAAATTGGATTTTGTTCCTTGTATTTAAACAAAGAAACCCATGCTGCTTTGTGGATCCCATCTCGAATTTTCCTTATTTTGGCTTTTCTACACTGTAATTTCCATTACTTCTTTTCTATATATAGTGTTAACTTATAACTTCATTCTTGGTTGGCAGCTTGATTTTGCTGTAATTAAATACAGAAACCAAAAGCTTTCAGAACAGCTAGAAGTCCATAAGTCCGAGTACCATGCCCTTGAGGGTAAATTTGATGATCTCAAACAGAAACAGAAGTCTCACCATGAGACCCAAGATCTAGTTAACAAGTCATGGCAGCATGTAAGCTAAAACCTAACCTTGTTGTAACTGCAAAAACCGCAAGTCTTCCTTTTGTTTACCATAAATGTTATACTTGAACAGCTTGTGAGAGATTTGAAGGATATGTCTGTTTGCAAAAGTGGGTCCCAAAATTCTTCCTGCAGTGCAGTTCCTAGCAACGTGTCTACGGGTATGTCTTTTTTCTTGCCTGAATTGATTAATTGTCAGCTAATATTTTTTTCCTCATGTATACAAATTTGTAATGGAAGCACTGCATGCGTCTAACTCTTTTTTCGGATTTGCAATTTTTTTTTGGGGTGGGGGTGGGGGGATTTTGAAGCTTACAGTTCATTGTATTTGATTTATGTCGATGGTCGTGAAATATTCTAAACTTGGATGTCCCAAAAATTACAAGATTTAGTTTCTAACTTCCTATTCAGATGGTGCATGCATCCGGAAAGACAAGGACTTCCTTAGCAGGCTCGTTGAGACAGGTGCCACGGAAAGCTCTGGTTGCCATTTGGAAAACCACGCACGCTCGTCAACTACTGATGTGCTGCAGAATATCTTGTTCTCCTCAAATGATTCATGGCACGCAAACGAGAAGTTACCATTAGACCACTTTGCTGCATTACCTGAAGATGGTTTGTTCTTCACATTTCCTTGGTAATAATTATTATTAATTACAGCTATAGGACTGCCAAATTTCTTACCCCTTTGGTAACATTTTCTTGTTTTTCTTCACTGCAGAGCGCATTAGGGAACTGCAAAGTACTGCTAGTGAGATATCGCTAGAGCTTAATGATGCCATACAAGCACTTGGTGATCTCCACTTGAAGCACAGACAGCTGACAGAGAAGCACCATGAAGAGAGATATCTAAACGCTCGAAGAAAAGTTGAACAGAAACGCCTTAAAGGTATCTTGCTTAAACACGAGATGATTTACACACGTGGATATGACCCTGGTACATATGACAGTTTGTTAGTTTCTTATTATATATATTGATGCCTGCTAATACCCTTTTGATATGCATGACACACGCCTTGAAATTGAGGGTATCTTGCTTAAAAATGAGATGCTTCACATACATGGATACACATGACACTTAGATCACA
Source organism: Hordeum bulbosum (assembly GCA_900070015.1). NCBI lineage: Eukaryota > Viridiplantae > Streptophyta > Magnoliopsida > Poales > Poaceae > Hordeum > Hordeum bulbosum. The sequence continues at coordinate 8,655 of CBQS010234660.1, read as the reverse complement.
TTGGATATGTAACCACATCATCCTTTCCCCCAACCTACCAGTGCCTAGCCGTCTGCTCTCCCAAAATCTGTTCCCACTGCCTTCCCTCTGTGTGTTGCAACCACCATAACCTTCTTCGTTCATCTGCTACTCTTGCCTCACGTAGTTGCTACTGCTTCCTACCTCTGGTCAGACACTGACAATAGCGAGGTTGATAGAGGATGTTGAATAGAGATGAGAGGGAAGAGAGGGGTCGAAAGGGGATATATAATAGACAGAAGAGAGTTGGAGAGAGATCAGGTGGAATGGAGAGAGGCCAGTGCTGGAAGCAACTGGAAAACAGATCTGGATATGTGTGAGAGGCAGAGCCGGGGGTTCCCTCACAACGCTGCATGTTGTACTCAGCCAGGATGAGATATGCTGGCTAGGTAGGAATGTTTCTTCTCCTCCACTACCCTGTCTGTACTTACGCACAATAATATATCGCTGATCCATGTTTTTGTGGATTACTTGATCACTTCAACCGTATTGCTTACTGGGCCAACCTAGCCACACAATGGCCCTTCCCACTGATTAGACGAGATTAACTATTTAGGCAATGTTTGCACAGTATATATGTGCCTATGATGCTGTGTGCAACCAATGTTAAGGATCATCATATTAACTTTGCTGAGATGTTTGTTAACTTCTCAAGAGGAGTTGGCAAGTGCTGTTGCTGAGTTGGAAGAAAGCAACCACAAATTGGCAGTCCTCAAAGCACAGGGAGACACGACGCATGGAACTCCAATCTTATTTCAAACTTTAGGAAATAAAAGCTTGCATCAGGATAATGTCAGAGACAAACAAAAGGAATTGCAGGATCTAGGGGCTTCTCACAAGGAGTTTACGGTAAAATATTAAATGCTTGTTTTTTTCAGAGCTTCCAGTTTTGCCTATGTTTGCTCTTACCCTAACGTTGTTGCTTGCTCTATTGTTTGGATCAGGGTCTGATTTCACAACGCTTGGTTGAAATAAGGAGACTTCATGAAGAGAGAATTGAAATTTTGAACAAGTTGGCTACTTTTCAGGTTTGCATGCTGCTTGTTTAGATGCCATACCTAAGTGAAGTAACACTGTTCTACATTTTTTGAGTATCGTTCCAGGGTTGATTCATAATAGTATTTTGCACCCGTGCTTTGCTGTAGCTTTTTTGGATGATGTTTGCTTTCGTACCAAGTACCAACATTAGTAAAAGTAATCCTAGATTATTTATAGTCTCCAGAGGGTGACATACAGATTTGTCATTCAAAAATAGATGTTTTTTATAATAAGTATGGTTTTGAAATTCTATTAATGTCTAATCAAATCACCTTCTAATTGTTTTGGAATCTGAGGTTAACATTTTGGCTACAATTTCAATGGTGACATGGCTTATTTGAGACTCCACCTTGGGGTCAATCTTGAGAGTTAAGGAAGGTGTATTTTATAAAATATTCTGGCATGCCTTACATTTGCAACTTATGGACAGAACACTTTGACGGATTTGAAGAGCATTTCTTCTTCAAAAGCTTTCCAAGTTCTGAAGGATCAACTCCAAAAGTCACAAGCAGAGTTGGACCACTGCCGGACACTATTAGAGAAATTACAGGTGGTTACTGCTCAGTATAATTTACTTGTCATGTATCAAAGAGCCCCAGCTATTTATTTTATGTTTGACTCGGCTTATGCTTGCCTTTTCAGGTTAATAAGGATAAATTGATATGGCAAGAAAGGGAAATTAATGTAAAAGTTGACCTGTCTGGAATTCTTCATAGGGTATCTCTCAATTGTGAGTCAAGCCTTGAAGTTTTGGATCAGAATATGCGGAAAGTAGTTGACGAAAAGAATATGCTTGCAATGAAACTCGAAGAATCTTCGAGAGAACCTGGTATGATGATTCTTGTTTGACTTCGCTAATAGTGTTGAGTTATTCTCTTCTGGCCATATCAGAATCTAAATAAGTAGAAACTTCCAATTTTCAGATCGGAATCAAATTATATCAGAATTCAAAGCGCTGGTGTCATCACTGCCAGGAGAAATGGGCGCTATGCAAACTGAACTATCCAAGTACAAGGATGATGCCTCAGAATTGCATTCTTTACGAGCCGAAGTTCGCTCCATTTCTGATATTCTGGCTAGAAATGTAAATTTCTTGATATGATCTTGTTGAAGAAGTTAACGAGTGTTTTGTGACTATTTCGATTAAGTTTAAGCTATTTGTTTTGTGCCTTACAGGAGCATGCCATCAACGAGTCATTATGTAAATCCTCTCGTGCTGGATCTGAAGCAACGGATCTACGATCCAGGGTACTCTAGTAAAAAAAATTCTGATTTAACTAGCTGCATTGTTTTATCAGGCATCAGGAAATGGCTTGTTTTAGCTAGTTTCTTTGATTTCCATTCATATTGTTTTTATGAATTCTTAAGCTACTGGATTCACATGATGTGTAGGTTTGCGAGCTAAGGCAAACAAATTGCGAGTTAAAGCTCTTTGTGGAAATGTATAAGCGCGAATCTACTGATTCAAGGTGATTTTATTACAGCAGAAACCTTTCATGAAACTACCTCTACAATTTTTCATGTTCCACTCTGCTTGTTCTCCTATTTAGCCCATTGATCAGATCATCCGAAATAATCTGATGAGCTTTTAAACATTGTTTACTATCAAATTCATTAGTCCTAGTAAAACAAACTTCTACTGTTCTGATGTCCATACCTTATTGTTTTGTGACAGAGATGTGCTGGAGTCGAAAGATGGAGAATATTGTGAATGGGCTCATGTCCATAGCCTCAAATTTTCTCTTGATGATAATAGGCTAGAACATCGTGTTAAGGCAGCCATCGAAGCTGAAGCAACGTCTCAGCAGAGACTAGCAAGTGGTGAAGCTGAGATTGCTGAATTAAGGGGGAAGATGGAGAGTGCCAGAAGGTAGGCCATCACATGTGTTGAAGTAGGCAGAAGCTGGATACGCTATCTATTTTTACTCGTGAAAGAGGTGCTAACTCGTGAAGTTTTCTGTGCATTACAGAGATATTAGTAATTTATCGGAATTATTGAAATCAAAGCATGAAGAAGGTGAAGCATACCTGTCAGAGATTGAGGTCTGTTTCATCTCTACATCTCTATAAAATACAGAAAATCAGTATTTTACAAATACTTATTTTTGACATTTCAGAGTATTGGGCAAGCATATGAAGATATACAAACACAAAATCAACAATTGCTACAACAAATTATTGAGAGAGATGACCACAATACAAAGGTAATTCTATGGATTCATTTTCTATTCTTTGTTCGTGCTGATATATCCTTGTCTTCAACATTAGTGTAACCTTTAAATCGCCCATTTCTGTTCACAATAACTCTGGTTTCACTTAAAGCTTGTCTTATTTCAGTTCCCATAAACTGCGTACATGCCAATTATTATTTAACTGTGCAACTAGAAGGTAGTTACCACAATGATTTTATCCAGGTTTTCATGTTAGCAATAGTAGTTCCGCCGCTAGACCGTCCAGAGCATTATAATCTCCTGGCAGCAGATTAACAAGAAAGTAGAGCTTGAGCATCATATTTTTGTTTTGAGCATGGAGGACTGTTTATTTGTTTAAAGTTGAAATCAAAGACGTTTAGTACGAGACATCATCAGATTTCTTTTTTCAGCATGGAGAATTAATCCTCCACTTCATTTGTTGAAACCAAAGACATTAGACATGTACAAGAGTTCAACATAGAAACACCATCACAAACAACTTCTGCTCTACGTGCTAGGTGATTTATACAACATAAATTAGCAGACTGCTAACCCATGTGTATACTATCGCATAGTTCATTACATTCAAGTTCCCTTGTGCCGCTATCAACTTAGGCTTGATTCTGGAGCACATGCTACCCTTTACAAGCTGAATTTTCATTTTTTGCCATGGGATAAAGAATTCATAATGTCTGGGCACATGGAGTCATTCTCGTTGAGCTTCACTTGCTCCATATCCTTCACGCTGACCAGCATCATGTTGTGTTCGGTACGCAGCGGCAGTGCCCTTTGCTCTGCCATCATTCTCGATTGAGCTTTGTTATGACCCACATGGCCACATTGTGCTCCACTACTGTGCGATAAAAATGACTTTTTGCAAGTTAATTTGGTTGCTGTCCCTACACCCACTGCTTTCTTCTCACAATTACCAGGCTGCTGAGCCAGGCACGGTTCACTGTTAATCATGGTTTCATCTTCATTCCAACTTAGGGTGTGCATCCGGTAAATCTTCCTTTTTTTGGTAAAAATATTTTGGTATTTTGGTAAATCCGCCATTGTACTGAGCCGAGTGCCACCTGTGAATCCAACGAGATGCCCAGAGTGTCAAAGAGATGGTGCATTGGTGCTTCTTGTTTTCTGGTGGCGAATAAGATGATTTTGTCACTTGCTGCTACAAGGGAGGCATGGATGAAGCATCCAAGACGGCACTACCGTGCATGGAGGAAACTGACTGGGAGTGCTTTGCTTCTGTTCCTAAGATGAGGCAAGCACTTGTGTTGCGCAATTGCAGCAGTTTGTGGATTCCATGCACTCCCAAGGTGATCAGATTGGTATCCTCAAAGCCTGTTCTCGTGCATTTGGATGTCATCCTCACTAGTGCCTTGGCCCTCTAGTGAGTCTTCGCCCCTAAACTGGTGCCACATGCATGGCGAGTGCCATGCACATGAAGTGGAAGCCACAAAATGGTTTTACACCCCAAATTCACATTTTAAAGCAAAAAAGTGAGAGCTTTGATCTCATATCGAGGAGGGGAGGTCATGAGCCAAATGTTAGAAAGACATCAAACCATCGGCCTCGTTTCAATCTGCAGCAGCTGCGAGGGAACAACTCTAGGACGGCATCCAAAGCATTTCCATACTTCTTGGCTCTGTTTTTTTTTCCAGATCTGGACGTCTGTGTGTTGGGGGGAAGGCAGACAAGAAAGAGAAGGGGATAGAGGAGGGAGGAAGATGAGAGAAAAGAGGAGATGCAAAAAACATACTAGTATATACTTTAAGCCAATGACTAGTGGCACCTAGATGATTCTAGGCCTCTTCAGTGCCTCAGTGACACCTCACAAAAAAATGGAACCAAACTGTGGAAGTGGGTTTCGGCTAGACAGAGATAAATCTAGGTGTCTGGAGAAGTAAAAGGCAAGTTGAGGGGGCTGCGTGAGACAAAAGCCGCAACTACAATGCTTTTTGCTATTTCCTAATCTACTTCTAACTGATTCTCTATGTTCCAATTGTCCTTTATATGGAGGTAACATGCCAATGTTACCACTGTGGGATTAGTGCTGATCTCTTGATATGACAAGCTGGTATGCTAGTAGATGAATAACACAGGCGAAGGTCAAGGGTAAGTCTTGATTTGGTCGTGCAGTGAGCAGAAACTGGTATACTTTGTGCAAAAGCACAAGAACCCGTCCCTTGTTCTTTGGCAGCATCACCTTTCACCCGTCACAGTCAGTTGGACTAGCCTGCAACATATTTTTTTCTCATTATTTTTTCTACTAACTGGTCCAAACATCGCTTTTAACAACAACGGGCATGATCGTTTGTCTTTGTCTAAACAGTCAACTCGTTTTCAAGTTGGATGGAGCAATATCTTGAAAATGCGTAACGTTTTTGTTGTGGTTGAGTTTGCCTATACACCCAACTTTTGTTCAACAATAAGTCACATCTACAGTTACAGCAGAGAGAAGGTGTGACTTACATACTGAAGTTGTGTTGAAAACCTCAAATTAGTAATTTGTTTGCATGTTTGGTTGATTAATCAGATTATCATAACTGCACAAGAAAAATCAACCACGGTCATTCTAGAGTCATGTTTGTCTTTATTCGTTGGGGATGGAAGTATAAGAATCTTTTTGAAAGGCGACCTATATTGAACCCTCTACATGTTACTGCAGATCTTTATGGAAGGCGTTAAGGTGAAGCAGGCACAGGATACTTTGCATTTAGAGGTATGCAACCTGAACAGGAATTTACGGCAGGCAAAGAATTTGATGGATCTGTACAAAGATAAGATCGCCCAGTTAGACGACAAGGTAAATTTAAATGCATAAATGTAGGGAGAATATTCTGTTTTAGGGAGTGCTGAACACATGTTTTACCTTGCCCATCTGCAGTTACAAGTTTGGTCAGAGCAGACAGCGAGACTTTCAGAGGATGGACGGCGACATTCTGTTTCTTCAGGCAATGCTCAAAGAAAGCTGTTGGATGTACAGGGAGAGGCTCAACAATTGAGAGAATCAATGGACCAAGTACAATCCAAGGTTGGGAGGAGTCGACTAGAACTTGCTGGGCTGCTTGTAGAACTAGAGAAGGATAGGTAATTGTCTGCAGAGATTTATTTTTCCACACTCCCATCATGTGATTTTCATATTTCTTCATGTCACAAGTTTAATGATGTTTTTCCAGGTTTAGTAAGAGGAGAATGGAGGATGATTTGGAATCATTGTCAAGGAAAGCTAGTTCTCTTAGAGCAAATACACAGGCGTCGTCGGTGTTGGAAAAGATTCATCAGGAGGTCAGTGAGTACAGGGGAATATTGAAATGTGGTGTTTGCCGCGACCGACAGAAAGAGGTGAATAGTGTTGCCTTCATTTCCTATAACCTTGGCCACCGTATCAAATCTGACAACTTGTTCTCCCGTGTCTGTTTAGGTCGTGATTACCAAGTGCTACCATCTTTTCTGCAACGACTGCATACAGAAATTGCTCAGAAACCGCCAACGAAGGTGCCCTTCCTGTGCATTAAGCTTTGGGGCTAATGATGTGAAGCCGATTTATATATGATGCTGCCGTGGCAACCCTTGTGGGTCATCTAGGACAAGTGACTGAATGCTGCTTGTTTGGCGTCCATGATCCTTCCTTCAGCTGGAAATGTAGCTTATAACTCACCAAATTTCTGCAAAAGAGGACCCATAGCATATCTTAGGTTGCCGGCACAATGCCCGTGGCTTATGCTATGCAAGTGTGGCTCCCCGCTCCGTTGTAAAGTGTGGAATTTTCTTGTTGAAATAGCTGCTAGTCTTAGCTTGCATATACACTGTATTTATTTTGGTCGGATGTATTCGAGGAAGAGGAGCTGGCGACTCCAGAAGCATACAATAGATTGTATTGATATATATGGATTGGTTGTAGGAATTTCGTTGGTTGTAGTTCTTTTAGTTGTAGGCGGTATTGAGTATGTAGGTTTTGGCTGTTCGTTTCAGCTTGTACTTTGTACATTGGCCCTAGTCGGCTCTTTGCTTATAGTGTTAGATATCCGGTGAAATGCTGTTTGTTAATACAAGAAGTCCCAACCATGTAGGGTTTGTTGTCCCAGGTTTACATCGATACCTTAAGTAGAATCACTGTATATAAGTGTGGTTAGTAGTGGAAGTGGTACTGGTATTCTGGCAATATACCCTCTTTTTTAATTTCATGACATGCATGCTCTGTTTTCTACGAGAAAACACGCTCTGATTCTCTGCAATAGGGCATCGATGTTGGTGCCAGTGTGGAGACAGGTTGGTAAAGATGGCAGGAGCATCAACCTTTCTCCCTGTCCCTTTTTTCGTCATACGGGTACACTGGTAAGTTATGTCGCATTAATTGCAAGGATTGAAGGCTTGATATGCTCCTCATCATCTCCTCACAGGATACCACTACACTATTCGTTCTCTCATGTGGGTGTAGCTGGTTTCGACGGCGTCATAACTATGCACTTTGAACGAATAACACCGACTCATTTGTGCTTTGACCCAGAAGCAAAACGTCGCAGTAGACGTGTCGCTGCAGATCACCAACACTGCTTAAGCTCCTCCAGGCTACCGCGTACTGACCAATGGGCCAATGTGCACCGTACTTCCCCTGCGGCTCCATTGTCCACTGCTTTCACTTACCTTCAGACGAAACAGCCCGCCAGCCGGTCGCAGCTGTGCGTGCACGCATGGAGCAGCGATCCGTCGGACGCGTCACGGTTGGTGAACCATGCGAGTCGTGCGTACGTGACAGGCTCGTTTCACTTAACAGTGACGCGGATAGCACATTGCCGTCCTTGCGGAGAATAATCAACGTGTGGGCACGCACGCACGCACGCCGCTGCGCTGAACGGTGCACACGAAACTTTGGCCAGCGACAGGGCCAGCACTATACGTCGGCACTCGATCGGGCCGCACCGTCGCTTTCTATAATAAATACAGATCGCTACCGCCACGATTATTTGCCGGGCGGGCCATAGTCCGGGCGCTGCTGGAGCCATTCCTGCCTGAGTGTATCCCGATCGATCTCACCTACGTGTAAGTACTCCGTACCGCCTTTTATTCAATTGGCAGGCAGGCCGGCCGGCCGGCGCGTGACAGGAGTCGGGTGACGTAGACAATCAATTAGTCACTGCAAATGAACAACAGTGACCACTTGACGCAGGAATGCATGCATCACTGTTCTTCGCCCCCCGGCCGGTGAACCGTGGACCTTGGGATGTGCAACTGCAAGGAAAGGAGTGGTATGTGCATGTATGACGGCCAAGCCCAGCAGCCACATATACAGTGCACGATGGAGCTACCGCGGCGGCAGAACCACCATTGCTTTTAGTGTAGTGTATGTATATAATTGACTGACGTTGACACAGCAGTTTCGTCTATTTTCAATCCTTTTTAC
>CBQS010234542.1:0-11589 GCA_900070015.1 Hordeum bulbosum | reverse complement strand
GGGAAAGCAAGCAGAGAAAAATTCAATGCAAAAAATAATAAAAAAAAGTTATTCAAAGAAGGATAAAAAGGAAAACGAACTACATTTGCTTCATTGGAAGAGGTGGCGTACTTGTTTTTGTTGTTTCGTGGCAACCAACGCTTCAAGAGTTTGATCTCTGCCGCGCACACCTTTTTGGGACCTCTTATTGTGCGCCGTCAGCGCCGCACAAGAAAACTGGCCCTCGCAGCAGCGTTCCATACAACGCAACTGACCACTCAAACCGCTACTGACTATTTACAATGCGGAACTTTTAAGAAAAAAATTGTACACGCTAATTATTACACAACGCTTAGATTTTTCATGCAAACAAAGTTTGTGTAATCAAAAAAAGTTTACCAAATCAAAAAAAATCATGTGTTAAAAAAGTTCACGAATTCAAAAGAAGTTCATTTTATTGATAAATTCAAAATATTTTAAAAAACGCAAACTCAAATAGTGTTTATGAGTTCGAAAAAAAGTTAACCTAAGATAAAAAAAGTTCATAATTTTTTTGAAAAAAGTTAATTGAATCCGAAACAAGTTCATTGATTTGAAAAACTTCCATCAATTTTGGAAAATTTCATCCAAATTGAAGAAATGTTCATCGAGTTTGAAAAGAAGTTCATAAAATTTGGAAAAAACACCATTTTCAAAAACAATTCATCAAAAAATGAAGAAAGTTCGTAAATTTGAAAAAATAAGTTCATTGGTTTTGAAAAAAATTCATCAAAAAATGAAAAAAATCATCTACCTAAAAAGAGTTCATGGATTTGAAAAAATATATCAGAAGAAAAAAAAGACAGAAACCGTAAAATGGAAAACAGAAAGAAGAAAATAGTAGAAAAGATGTAACTTATCAAATCTGCCTAAGTGGCCTAGTGGTTAGCACAGTGTACCACCTAACAGGACGTCAACGAGATCGATTGGCTCCGTGCGTGCTATTTTTTGCTTCTTTAGAAAGCCGGAGAGAAAGACGAAGGGAGACTGAGTTGGCTCGGTCCAGCAGAAGGACTGCAGGCGCCAATTTGCAAAATGCATACAAATGAACGCACGCGGCGCTAAATAGGGAACACTGACCTTTTTCACTTTTAAAACCGAAAAAATAAAATAGTCCGAGCCCAGTTAACTCGTTTGTATGCCAAATAAGAATCACCTACATGACTCACCTCGCGCTACGTGCTAAATAGGCCAAGGTATGTGTTCTTGAAAGAAATCCCTTACAACATCACACTAAGGCCCAGCTAACATCGTATCAAGGACGCATTTTTCTGTTATTTTTTCCGCATTTTTCATTATTTATAGTATGGCTTTCTCTAGATATTTTAGGTTTTAGGTTTTACTTTTTGTTTTCTTCTACTTGTTTCTTCGGCTTTTATTGGTTTATGTGTTTTTATTTTTTCCACTCTTTTATTTAATATATTAAAATTTGTGTTTTATTGCGCACATTAGCATATCCGGGGCCAAACAGAGGTGAGGTAGCCAACCTAGGGCCGAACTTATAGCCTTAGTTTTATTCGTTTCATATTTTTTTCGTGTGTAGCGACTATGATGTTGTTATCCCAGATCTTTTGGTACCTATATAAACTGTGGGGTAGGGCTTGTAGAGGAGGCACAATAATATCATGGTATCTCTATTCCTAATGTTTGAGTTGGTAGGCTAGCCTTACGGTTAATTTTTGAATATTTTTTCCTTCCACTTTTACATGTTTTTTTTGTCTCTCCTCTCATCACACCTTTCCACCCTGGTTCATCGGTTTATTTTTCTCTTCACTCTTCATTATAAATCAGAACTTTTCTAACATATAACAAATCATGGATCTAACTTTATTAAGTTATCCAAATCAATCAATCCCTCTTATTAGTGTAATTTGTTTTAGGAAACAAATAACAGATTTTCATAAACAAATAATAGATTTTAATCTAACTTTCCTAACATATCCAAATCAACAAATCATTCTCATTAATGCAATTTGTTGTAGTAAACAAATAACAGTTTTTCAGGAAACAAATAACAGATTTTAAGAAAATTATTGTTTAAATCATGACAAACAAATCTCTACTCCTAGTTGGGGACTTGGTAGCCGGTGTTCCATGATTTTTTCTTCTCTCATCCCACCTTTGTCTGGATTTCTTTGTCCCTCCTTTCACTGTCATCTATTTTGTCTCGGTTTTTTTAGAATCACCTTTCACCATCCTATTCCTCTAGTTTTTTGCTTTACATCCCACACAATAGAAAACAAATCTGAACAGATCCGAAACTTCCATGCGCTCATAAGTTATTTAGTAATGTCTTTGTATGAAAGAATCAATCACGGTCAATCTTTAATAAATCTTTAAAGATCAAATTTAAATTAATTAACCTTATCATAAGCCGCTCAATCATCTTAATTAATCTTGTAAGTGCGGGGATCCTATTCCTTGTGCGGGACCAGGGATAGTGACCAAATAGCAACCCGACCCGCGGTAATGGGGTTGTCTATTAGTCTATTTCTACATGTGTTTGTGTGTGTTTCATGTCTGTCTTCTTTTGATTCTTGTTTTTCTTCTTCTTTCGTCTTTCTTTTAATTTCATTTTTTTGTTTTTTAATTTTCAAATTCATGAATAATTTTCAAATCCATAAATATATTTTCAATTTTTGAATAGTTTTTGATTTTACAAACATTTTTGGAAGTCATGAGAATTTTTTGAAATATTGATTTTATTAAAATTCATGAATATTTTTCAAAATGAAGAACAATTTTCTTAGATTTTGGACATTTTTTGGAAATCCAAGAGTATTCCTCAATATCATGATTATTTTTTGGAAATTTGGAACAAAATTTGAAAACCATGAAAGTTTTTGGAATTTGTGAATATCTTTTGAATTGGTGATTTTTAATATTTTTTCAATTCGCTTACATTTTTGAATTCGCCAACATTTTATGAATTGTCAAATATTTTTTGAAATTCAGAACATTTTGTAAAATATGTGATTTTTTTTCCACCAACATTTTTTTACAATTTGTGAACATTTTTGGAAATCCTGATAACAAAAGATATAGAAAAATAAAATAATGGAAGGACAAAAACTGGGGCCTCACCCTGGAATGGGCTGGCGGGTGGGGTGGAGGTGCGTGTTTGCTGCACCAACCGCACCCTACGCGCGAAATAGGGTGTCCCGTTGAAGTGTGCTGGTTCTTTATGAATGCGTACATCGATACATGTTATGTTGTGTGCATCTATGGGTGTTCCTAAAAAAAGACATGCTCCAAGGGCCTTGCAGAGTTATATGACCATCTATGCATTTTGTCCTGATTACAGTTTATCAGTGTTTAACTGGAGACATTAGTATATCCGGGCCCAAACAAAGTGAGGCGGCCAACCTAGGGCATGACCTATAGCCTCCTTAAATTTCCCTGCCATATTCTTTTGCTGTTCTTTTATGGCTTCAATAAAGAATTATCCGGGGCTCTAGATAACCTAAGCTGGAAGCCTTCTCACTACAAATTAAATAACGTTCTTTTGAGAACATAGGCATCAAGCTTTGCTTGATAAGGTCCTTGGGAAGCTTTAAGGAGCCTTTAATTAGGTTAACGTCTTTGAAAGTTGAAAGTTGAAACAAAGTGGATCGACCACATCCTTTTCTTTCCCTTCCATTTGCATCCGACCTGGTCTCTCGATAACGAGTACTCCTACTAGTAAAAGGCCGCACGCCTGATGCACCAACCGCCTATGATTACTTGGTCCCGTGAAAGACTCCTCACCATCACCTTTGCATCATGGTGTCTATCTCTTTTGTTTCTTAATCATATACCATTATAATTAACCACTTTCTTCTAGGACAGTGCTACCGTCCAAGCTTGACAACTACTGCATGCCACCTGTTAGGGATGCAAGTAGCGCCCCACGGCTAGTCAGTTCGTTGTGAATCACAAAATTAACACTAAGAGCATGTTAGAAACAAAACACAGGAATAAATTTTTTGCAAGACTTTGATGTCATGTCTCGTGAGCTTCTACAGAAATCTAAAATGCACGAATTACACAACACAGTTGTTCGAATGCTCCACAGAAATATTACAGGAAATTGTTTCTTCAAGAAAGAGAAGAGCGGAGACAGAAGGCACATGTTACATTAGACTTCTCGAAATAGAAACATGAGGTTTGAATCCTCCAAAACGTGAAGAAGAGCAAGGAATCACTGATATGAAAATCCTTTCTTCTAAACTGGGGACAAGCCTTTCTTGTTTTGAGGGGACAAGCCTCTCTTGTGGCAATGACCCCTCTTGTATCCACCAGCAATCTTCTTTTGCTTCTCCCTTGTACTCCTCTCCATCCAGTAGCATTTATGGAGTCCCGTTTGATAGAAAGATGGATGATCCAAACCGTGATTGTGTAGTGACTTTGCATGCATGCAATTAAGAAGAAGTCCCTTCCATGGTGCAACCGTCGTTCAGATCAGTTGGAGCACACAACTGAACTGAGTGGAACATCCGAACATGTGGAGAATAGCAGCTGAAGGAGTAGCCACAGTTTTGAGTTCATTTACTACTGGTCTTTGATTTGAACCTCGCAGGAAGCAAGACCATACACGTCGATAGCTTTATCACTCGGAGCTTGATGACTGTTGCAGAGTAGAACTTGGTTGCACCATGCATGATCCCAGGAACTCTGATCACTTTCAAGCCAGAATTCAGTCACCGTCATCCGGAATTAGAATCCGGCACGCGAAGATTCAGAATTAAATGGGCGTGCAGTGCAAACCGTGCCGCACACCTACAGCCCCGAAATTCCTCCCCTTTCTCGGAGGGTTCAGCACTTGAGTCCCTTTCGTGGGTTCAGTCAACCCCGATGGCTGCGCGGCGCGGCGCCACTCGGACAGCGGTAAATTCCACGTAGTAGTATACATCTCAGTACGTGAGAGACATGAGTAAACCTCTGTTTTCTTTAATGGAAAACGTGTTTAGGTAGGATCTCACAAGACAAAGAGCAGTGAAAAGACTCGTGTGCAGTAGTGCAGCACCCACAACTGGAGGATAACCTATCTTGAGACTTTGCGAGCATGCACGCGCCCCTCGGTGCCACGACTTGACCCGAACGAAATGACGAGTGCGTAACGACTTGTCGAGCGAGATTTAACGGCGCGGCCACCGTACGAGACCGAGATCAGTCCCGCTACCGCTGTAAAGGCATCGGCGAGGGTATCGTGGGAGGAAAGCAAGGCCGCGGCCGCCACCGCCAGCCCGGCGAAATGGACGCACACCCAACACAACCATGCGTTCGCGTTCGCGCCAAGCTAGCCAACGGCCGACGCGAATGATTGCAACATACTACATGGTGGAACGTGGCGCCCATCTGCATGGCCCGGGGTCCGGCTGTCTGAACTTCTTTCCTCCAGAGAATGATCTTCAGAAGATTCTTGGCTAGTTTTCTAGGAGGCCTCCATGGAATCCAATATGTATATAATGTATCCGGCAGGCTGCCACCAGCGCCACCACCGCGCCCTGCGAGTGCTCTCCACTCGTAGCATCCACTCACACTCACACTCACACACCCTCGCTCTCACCTGGTGTGCATACTCCGCTGCATAAGAGGAGGAAGAAGCCCTGGCCTGAGCCGAAACATCTGACACGATGAGTCATCAGGTTTTGCCTCTGCTTGGCGTAAGCTTCTTCTTGGTGACATGCGTGGCGGCCGCTGCAGGGGCCGACCGTCGGCCGTACATCGTCCAAATGGACGTGTCGGCCATGCCGACGCCGTTCACGACGCACGAGGGCTGGTACACGTCCGTGCTGTCGTCGCTGGCTGGCAGTGGCAGAGGCGAGGAGGCGGCGCCGGAGCACCTCTACACGTACGCGCACGCCATGCACGGCTTCAGCGCGGTTCTCACCCCGCGGCAGCTCGCGGAGATACAAGGGATGGAGGGGCACGTGACCGCCTTCCCGGAGACGTACGCGCGGCTCCACACCACGCGCACGCCCGAGTTCCTCGGGCTCACCGGCGGCGGCGGCGCTGGCACCGGCGGCGTCTGGCCGGCGTCCAAGTACGGGGAGGACGTGATCGTGGGGATCGTCGACACGGGCGTGTGGCCCGAGAGCGAGAGCTTCAGCGACGCGGGCATGGCGACCAAGCGCGTGCCGGCGAGGTGGAAGGGCGCGTGCGAGGCCGGCAAGGCCTTCAAGGCCTCCATGTGCAACGGGAAGCTCATCGGGGCGCGCTCCTTCAGCAAGGCCCTCAAGCAGCGCGGCCTCGCCATCGCGCCGGACGACTACGACTCGGCGAGGGATTACTACGGCCACGGCTCCCACACCTCGTCGACTGCCGCCGGCAGCGCCGTCAAGGGCGCCAGCTACGTCGGCTACGCCAACGGCACGGCCACCGGCATCGCGCCCATGGCCAGGCTCGCCATGTACAAAGCCGTCTTCTCGGGCGACACCCTCGAGTCCGCGTCCAGCGACGTGCTGGCCGCCATGGACCGAGCCATCGCCGACGGCGTCGACGTCATGTCGCTCTCGCTGGGCTTTCCCGAAACCTCCTACGACACCAATGTCATAGCCATCGGGGCCTTCGCCGCCATGCAGAAGGGAATCTTCGTGACGTGCTCGGCCGGGAACGACGGCTCCGACGGGTACACCATCATGAACGGCGCGCCATGGATCACCACCGTCGGCGCGTCGACCATCGACAGGGAGTTCACCGCGACCATCACGCTCGGTGGCGGCAGGAGCATCCACGGCAAATCCGTGTACCCGGAGCACGCAGCGATCGCCGGCGCCGACCTCTACTATGGCCACGGCAACAAGACCAAGCAGAAGTGCGAGTACTCCAGCCTGAGCCGCAAGGAGGTGAGCGGGAAGTACGTCTTCTGCGCCGCCAGCGGGAGCATCAGGGAGCAGATGGACGAGGTGCAGGGCGCCGGCGGCCGCGGGCTGATCGCCGCCAGCAACATGAAGGAATTCCTGCAGCCGACTGACTACGTCATGCCGCTGGTGCTGGTCACCCTGTCGGACGGCGCCGCTATCCAGAAGTTCGTGACGGCCAGCAAGGCGCCCAAGGTGAGCATTCGGTTCGTCGGCACGGAGCTCGGCATCAAGCCGGCACCGGCAGTGGCCTACTTCTCCGCCCGCGGGCCGAGCCAGCAGAGCCCGGCGATCCTGAAGCCGGACATCGTCGCGCCAGGGGTGGACATCCTCGCGGCATGGGTGCCCAACAAGGAAATCATGGAGATCGGGAAGCAGAAGGTCTACACCAAGTACATGCTCGTCTCCGGCACGTCCATGGCGTCGCCGCACATCGCCGGCGTGGTCGCCCTGCTGCGGTCTGCGCACCCGGACTGGAGCCCGGCGGCCGTCCGCTCGGCCATGATGACCACGGCCTACGTGAAGGACAACGCCAAGAACGTCATCGTCAGCATGCCAAATCGATCACCGGGGACGCCTCTCGACTACGGCAGCGGCCACGTGAGCCCCAACCAGGCCACAGACCCCGGCCTAGTGTACGACGCGACGGCAGATGACTACGTCAACTTCCTCTGCGGCCTCCGCTACAGCAGCCGCCAGATAGCGACCGTCACCGGCCGGCGAAACGCCAGTTGCGCCGCCGGTGCGAACCTTGACCTGAACTACCCATCGTTCATGGTGATCCTCAACCACACGACGTCAGCCACCAGGACGTTCAAGAGGGTGCTGACCAACGTCGCCGGCTCGGCGGCAAAGTACAGCGTGTCGGTGACGGCTCCGGCGGGGATGAAGGTGACGGTGACGCCGCCAGCGCTGTCTTTCAGAGGCAAAGGCAGCAAGCAGGGGTTCAGTGTCACCGTGCAGGTCAGCCAGGTGAAGAGAACAGGTGATGACTACAACTACATTGGAAACCATGGGTTCTTGACCTGGAATGAGGTTGGAGGAAAGCATGCTGTCAGGAGTCCAATAGTCTCAGCATTTGCTCAGTGAGGAGAAAGACCTGCCAACATAGCAGGAGCAGAAATAAAGGATGACCATAGGAAAACAATGAATTATATAAAACACATCAGAAGAAGTAATATATAGACTGAAAGGAAAGGAGAAAACACACACCAGGGTACTGATGATGTCAAGCGTATCTGGCCTCTATAATTTATAATTTTGTAAATATTTTTCTCAACAAATCACATTTGGCCTCAAATGAGCTAGTGACACATATTCCACCAGTTTGATTTGCTTCAAAATATGTAAATCTCTAAATGTAATAGGGTGTGAAATTATAAGCATTATTACATGCTTGTTTGTTAATCTCAAATGGCTGCCATGTTCTTTATCAACAAGAGCGATGGGTACCAGCATACACCATAAATACAAAGGTTATTTGCGCATAAGAAAAATGATGAAAAGTGATTGTCTGCTTTTCCAGATGTTATTGATATTTCCATGAGGGATACAAATAAAAATTCAGAAAAGGCCAAGATGGATGGTTGTTACAATACATATGAATGATCCAAGTCCTAAATCCGAAAAAAGAGTAAGCACCTGATGCACCACCTGCGTCTAAAGCTTCACTCCAGATCCAGTACCTTCGAAACCACGTGTAGCATTAGACTGAAATTTAAGTAAAGCCCAGACAACTTCAGATCTCCAAACTGAATACCGTTGGAGAAAATAGTCTCGATAGTTTCATATATACAGACTTCAGCAAAATATTCTCTAGTGCAGGCCAATAACCATTGATGTCTGCATATTGATTTAAGTCAGGCTGTCATCAAATTGATTTAGGTCAGAGGCAGTCACCAGAGTATCAGACGATCACCAGAACTTCGATCTCCATCATGTGGCACTTGATGTGGTTCAGCTGCATTTAGGTGTACCTGAACATTCTGGTGATCACCTCTGATCATATTATTGTGCTATACCTCACAAAACTACTTTAAATATCTCAAACTCTGAAAGGCAGGGTAAATATATGTAGCCACTGGCCAACAGTACCACTGTAGGAGCAGCTGCAACTTGTGCTACTGTCCACGAAAAATGAGATAATGGAATTAATTCAGTTGGATATTATCAATAATAAGCAATTCAATCTCTAAGAAACCCAAGTCTATTGTATCCTACCATTGGTTCCACTCAGGCCACTCGCAGCCACTTGCTGTGCACTAGCCCTCAGCATGGAAAGATTAAAAATCCATGGCACCAGACTGTTGATACCGCCTGCCAAAGTACTTATCAATATCCCTGCACCTAATTCTAAAATCTTTTTCTTTGACAGCTTTTACCTTAATGTGTGGTTCTTCTTTGTCAGCCGAAGGAGAGCTAAAGATTACGTCCTAGGCAAGCTAAAGGGTAATAAAAAAGAAGTTCTGCATGATAACCAAGGTTTAGCCTGTTGAGACTAGATAATATTGCAGATTAGAGACAATAAATAATAGGAGCACAAGGTTTAATAAAATATGCCTTGAAGAGTTACCTGGGACAATTAGCTCAGTATTAGCAGCCCCACAGAAACAACAATAATTGCACTAACATAACAGAAACAAACCTTTTCAGAAGATAAACTTCAACAGGTTAGATCTTAGATGTTTCTGTATACAGTAACTAAATGATTAAGTATTTACTCTAGCTCTGAAAAATAGCACGAAAAATTTAATACACAAGGGGTGCAAAAGAAGAAGAAAAACAGATATAAATGTGAGGCACATAATGTAAAGTATAACAAAAAATCTTAATTTGACTTCATTTAGCAAGATATTTCTAAGGGCCTTAAATATTCGACCCTGTTTCACATCAATGATAAAAGTCATGATTCATTACAGCCCTCAAGGAAAAATAAAGAGGTCCAACAATCCTTTTTCAGCAGTACATCAATATTTACAGTAAGTTGTGTAGCTAAGGGATAGCAAGAAGCTCAAGTTGTAAGCCCAACTTTACCTTCCCTACTCTTTCCACTAGCTGGCAGTGAAAAATCAAGTATATGGGAATATGAATCTGGACCAAGTAGCAATATAACATCGTAACCAAAATGGTCACTGTTCCAAGAAAGAATTCTCAATGGCCCTCACATAGACGGCTTTTGGCAGAGTTCCAGTAATACTATGTATTTTCTCTCCATCCTTGAACAGTAAAACGGTCGGAACCCTCTCGATATTGTAGGAAGTTGCAGTTTGTGGGTAATCATCAGTGTCAAGCTTATAGCATTTTATCCTTCCATCGTATTCGTTTGCAATCTCGTCGACAATTCGATGGACCATTTTACAAGGTCCACACCATGAGGCCCAAAACTCCACAAGCACAGGCACATCACTGCAGATAACATTTTGGTTCCAGGAACATGCAGTGATTGCTTCAGCTGTACAAATGGAAAGAACACTACTGTTACAACTTCTCCACGTATGCAGACTAAATTCACACACACACAAAAAAAAAAAAAAAAAACAGATTTCAGAAAACCGAACACGTGAAAGAAGTGTGTAGGTAGCTACTAGTATTCAGTGAGGTGAATCACAAAGAATAACTAAGCTAATTGGTTCTTCTTATATTCTGAAAGAGAAGGATTTACGCAACAGTGCCTAGGCGTACAATGCCTACTGGTACTACTTCTCACTACGTGTATTAATGGAACGAGCAATCTAAGAACTGAACATGGGGCTGCATTTTCCTGCATAGTACACATCAGACTAGTAGCATATAAATTCAATTTTACAGCGAGGAATTGGAATTGCCAGGGCACACGGTTCAACTTCGCAACATAGTCTAGTGGCCCGAACTTAATCATATGATCCACCCTTCTACTCCGTATCTTGTAGCAGCAAACACAGTTCGTGGGCTCGTTAATCGCCTTGTTCCATTTCCGTTTCACAAAGGACTAGCAATCAATCATATGAGATATGAGGAACGAAGACATGGCTGACGTCCGAGTGAAACGGAAATGGAACTAGCGGCTAACGAGACCACGAACTGAAGCTTGAAACGGGGATCACTCAGCGAGGAAGCCCTTACCGCCAGTAGAGTAGGCACAGCTCACCCTGGCTGTGCTCGAGCGAGTCGTCGGGCGCCGGATCCGGGACGCGGCGTCCGGCCCGTGGGCCCACCGGCGGCACGGCCACCGGCGGGTGGAGGAGGAGCCGTAGCCGTAGCCGACCCGCTGGCGGATGGGCGCCGCGGCGGCGGCGGCGGAGGGAGACAGCAGCGCCGTGGCGCAGCAGAGGTGCCGTGAGGCCGCGGCGGCCATGGTTTGGGGAGTTTGAGAGCCGGGAGGAGTCGTGGCGGAGAACGTGGTGGGTGGAAACTTTACGAGACGCACACGCGAGCACGCGGTCCGTTGGAGCTCATTTCCGGGAGCCTTCACTTCGCGGGAATACCACCAGAAATACTACTGCTATTAGTCGAATTCTCGCACGAGATATTCCATTCTTTCCCATCCCATGAATAATCAAAGGGATTAACAACATCTCTCTCTCTCGCCCACCCACCGTCACCGTCGGCCACATGACCATGAGCGTGGCCAACCTAACCAAGAAGAGCTGGAGCGCATGGCCCACGAAACGTCACCGGGCCCCGCGTGTCACCGTGTCAACAACTAGCCGATCCACGTGTGCACGCACCCCTCCCCAACCCCAGCCCCAAC
>CBQS010234527.1:0-12719 GCA_900070015.1 Hordeum bulbosum | reverse complement strand
TCTTTATTATGACAAAATAGCACATGCCATAGTATTAATATATAATCTTATAAAAATATCACAAAATATTCATGCTGGAGATCGTATCAATCACAAAATAGCAAGTGGCAAAAAGTTTGCAATTGTATGCCCTCCTCGATTCTAGATAGTTTTGCTCGGTCAGGATGCCACTGTGCCTCTCACGACCAAGGGCACAAAACTAGTAGCATGGTGATCCAAGATGGAGTAGATTTTTTCAACCCCGATCCTCGCTTTCCACCCAACCAGAACCAACTACAGTAGGAGCTTAGACTTTGCGTCTGAATGTGTGATCCAACAACAGCGCCAGCGTGAAATGCTTTTTTTTTTACCGCAGCAGTCTATTTATACTTGTTGCACATGTGCGTGTGGAAAAAACGGTGACGTCGCGTCCTCGTCCTGGTGGCCGGTGCCCGTGCATAAAATATTAGTAACTCCGGCGACCGGCGTCGAGCTTGATTACGTGCCGCCGCAAACTTCTCTATCCGAACAATTCCTTCCCTAGTGTCAGGCAGCTCCAGCACCAACGATTTCTTTTGTCCCGGCCTCATCAGTGATCACCGACCAAGCTCAGCTCAGCACGGAGCACGGCCATGACCTCAGCCAGCGGCTTTACTCTGCTTCTGCTCTCCCTCCTCACGCTCCAGGGCACCGGGCGTGCGGGGGCGCAGCGCGAGCGCGGCAGCAGCCTGCCCCGTGGCGCCTCGATCGCCGTCGAGGACCACGCGTCCGACCTCCTCGTCTCCCCGGACGGCGCGTTCGCCTGCGGCTTCTACGCCGTCTCCCCCACCGTCTTCACCTTCTCCGTCTGGTTCGCGCGCTCCTCCAACCGCGCCGTCGTCTGGACGGCCGCCGCCGGCGCCACAGCGCGCCGCGCCGTGCACAGCCAGGGCTCCCGCCTCGCGCTCGACCGCCGCCGCGGCGCGCTCGTCCTCACCGACTACGACGGAGAGGTCGTGTGGAACTCCACCGCCCACGACGGCGCCGCGCGGGCGCGGCTCCGTGACACGGGCAACCTCGCCGTGGAGGACGCCCGGGGGACCGTGCTGTGGCAGAGCTTCGACCACCCCACCGACACCCTGCTCCCCGCCCAGCGCGTCGGCGGCGCCGCGGGGAGCGGCCTCGTCTCCACCAGCAGGCTCCTCGCGGCTGGGCACTACGGCTTCCGGTTCAGCGACTACGCGATGCTCTCAATGGTGTACGACGACGGCGGCGAGGTGTCCAGCATCTACTGGCCCAACCCCTACTACAGCTACTGGCAGAACAGCCGCAAGATCTACAATTTCAGCCGCGAGGCCGAGTTGGATTCGTCGGGGCATTTCTTGGCCAGCGACAACGCGACGTTCGATGCCGCCGATCTGGGTCTGGGCGGCGCCGGGGTCAGGAGGAGGCTGACGCTGGACACCGACGGCAACCTCCGGCTGTACAGCTTGGACGCCGCCGGCGAATGGACCGTGTCGTGGATGGCGTTCCCCAACCCCTGCATCATCCACGGCGTGTGCGGCATCAACGCGGTATGCCTCTACACGCCTTCACCGGCGTGCGTGTGTGCCCCCGGGCACGAGCGCGCCGACCGGAGCGACTGGAGCAGGGGCTGCCGGCCCACGTTCAGCAACTTCACCCTTGGGCGCGAGCACGACGAGGACGAGCAGGTCAAGTTCGTGGCGCTGCCGCACACCGACTTCTGGGGCTTCGACCTCAACAACAGCGAGTTCCTGTCGCTGGACGCGTGCGAGGCGCAGTGCACCGGCGAGCCGTCGTGCGTGGTGTTCCAGTACAAGCAGGGCAAAGGGGAGTGCTACCCCAAGAGCCTCATGTTCAACGGCAGGACGTTCCCCGGCCTGCCCGGCACGGCCTACCTCAAGGTCCCCGCCGGCTTCAGCGTGCCGGAGCTACTGCACGTCCATCAATGGCAGACCGACGGCCTCGCCATCCAGGAGGACATTGCCGGATGCGACGCCGCGGTGCCGGAGGTCCTGCTCAACGTCTCCAGCACGGCCAAGAGGGGCAGCAGCAGCCAGGGCAAGTCGCTATGGTTCTACTTCTACGGATTCTTGTCCGCGTTCTTTGTCATCGAGGTGCTTGTCATTGCGTTTGGATGCTGGCTCTTCTCCAAGAAAGGGATACTGTCGAGGCCGTCGGAGCTGCTGGCCGTGGAGGAAGGGTACAGGATGATCACCAGCCATTTCCGGGCATACAGCTACTCAGAGCTGCAGAGGGCCACCAGGAAGTTCCGCGCCGAGATCGGGCATGGCGGTTCGGGCACCGTGTACAAGGGGGTCCTGGACGACGACAGGACGGTGGCCGTGAAGGTGCTGCAGGACGTGAGCCAGAGCGAGGAGGTGTTCCAGGCCGAGCTGAGCGCCATCGGCAGGATCTACCACATGAACCTGGTGAGGATGTGGGGGTTCTGCTCCGAAGCCGCGCACCGGATTCTGGTCTACGAGTACGTCCACAACGGATCACTGGCAAACGCGCTGTTCCACTTCCAAGGCGCCGGCGGGTTGCTGGGGTGGAAGCAGAGGTTCAACATCGCCGTCGGCGTGGCCAAAGGGCTCGCGTATCTTCACAACGAGTGCCTGGAGTGGATCATCCACTGCGACATGAAGCCGGAGAACATACTGCTGGACGACGAGATGGAGCCCAAGATCACCGACTTCGGGCTGGCCAAGCTGCTCAACAGGGACGGGACCGACTCGGGGCTGTCGCGGATCAGAGGAACGAGGGGGTACATGGCGCCCGAGTGGGTCTCCAGCCTCCCCATCACCGACAAGGTGGACGTGTACAGCTACGGCGTGCTGCTCCTGGAGCTCATGAAGGGGAAGAGGGTTTCGGATTGGGTGGTGGATGGGAAAGACGGGCTTGAAACTGATGTCAGAACCGTGGCCAAGATGATCGTCGACAGATCCAAGCACGGCCATGGAGGATGGGTTGCAGACCTGGTGGATGAACGCTTGGATGGCCAATTTCATCATGCGCAAGCTAAAACATTTGCCCACTTGGCTGTCTCATGTTTAGAGGAAGACAGGAACAAAAGGCCCGGTATGAAGAGTGTTGTGCTCATGCTCATCTCTGCAGATGATGAGTCCAGAGATCATGAATATCCAGAAATTTGATCCACTTCATTCTGGACATGTGTTAGTGTTAATTGTTAGTGTTAGTGTTAGTGTTAGTGTTAGCGTGTGTATGTATACAAACAACCTTTGTCACATCAAATTATATATATTCCTCCGTAAAGAAATATAAGAGCTTTTAGATCACTACTTTAGTGATCTAAATGCTCTTATATTTGTTTACAGAGGGAGTAGAAATTAGAACCCGCAAATTATGTCTTTGTCAATGCATGATGGCAGAAATTTACAAGTTTACCCGTTGCAAATGTTGGACAAGCTGCACTTGGATTTGTTCTGTTTGCCCAAATCAATTGGTTTGACAGTGGTATCATACCTGATTTGGGACAGCACTTAGATTGTCAACTGGATCGGCATACATGTGCAGTCCTGCTGCATTTTCTCGAGTTGCCAAATGAAAAACCTTTGATACAGAATATCTTACATACATAATAAAACACCTATATCAGCGGAAAAGGGGAACACTGGAATAAACTAAAGCACATTTTGGCAAGCAATTACCAGATGATACCACAGGATAGCACAGACCTGATATGTGACCAACCTCATTGGTCTTACCGTTGTCAGATTTACAAAGAGGGCCTAAGCAATTTCAGAAACAAAGAGACTGAATATATATAGGAACAACTAGTACATACATTACTACTATTACTCAATTACCACATGACATGGAATACCTATGCACAGGTATACATAAAACTATATGCACCCTAGTGTGATGCTTACGAATCAACGCACTACTATGGTTGAATGTTGACAGTTCAAACGGAAGCTTCTTCAACTGAGAGGAGGCTCTCAACTATTGATTCCATCGTTGGTCTGTTCTTCCTGTCCTCCTCCAGGCATGAAACGGCTATCCTGATCAACTCTTTCGCTTGCAGGTAGTTGAAATCGCCATCCAGTCTGACATCTACAAACTCCGTTAACCACACCAGTTCATCCCTTTCCAACCTGTAAGAAAGCATCTTAACAAACTTCTTGAGCACCGCATGGACATCCTCCTCCAAATCAACAACAAAGTCGAGAATTCTTGTTCCTGACACTAGTTCAAGAAGCACGATTCCATAGCTGTACACGTCAACCTTCGCTGTTATCGGCAAACCTGTGACCCACTCCGGCGCCATGTAACCCAAGGTTCCTCGCGCCCGCGACACATTCTGATTAGACCCTCTTCTGCTGAGCAGCTTTGCAAACCCAAAGTCGGTGATCTTAGGCTCTAGATCCTGATCCAGCAGAATGTTCTCTGGCTTCAGGTTGCAGTGGATGACCCACTCTAGGCACTCATGGTGAAGATAGGCCAGCCCCTTTGCTACACCTAAAGCAATGTTGAACCTCTGATCCCACAGTAGCGAGATTTTGTTGCCGAATAGTATGTTAGCTAATGAGCCGTTCTCAAAGTACTCCAAGACCAACATTCTATGGGATCTCTCTGAGCAAACCCCCCATATTCTTGCTAGATTCATATGGTTAATCCTTGCAATGACATGCAACTCATCCTGGAACTCTGCCCTGTTCCGTGTTACATTTTCCAGCCTTTTTATGACCACCTCTCGCTCATCATCCAAGGTTCCCTTGTAGACAATACCTGAACCTCCCCATCCGAGCTCATGCTTAAACTTTTCAGTCGCCTTGGCCAGCTCTCTGTAACTATACATCCGGAAATGACTAGTCATCACCTTGTAGCCTTCCTCGGCCGCCCATAATTGCGATGACCTAAACTCTCTCCGTAGAACGAAGAACCATGCAAATGAGAAGAAAAAAACCTCAATGACAAAAAATGCAGCAATGAACCCATATAGATAGGACCATTTTGGATCACCACTGCCATCTTCACGAACCACGTCTAGCACTGGTTCTATGGTTGTTTGGCTCACACGATCACATTCAAGACGATGCATTTCAGTGTCGAGCACATTGGACTGTGGAAGTGGGGTATTTGAAATATTGACACTTGTGGGGAGCTTGATATACATGGTTCGCACAGTGGGCGTTGGGAAGGTCCTTCCATTGAAAAGAAGATTCTTCGGATAGCATGTGCCATTTCCTTGTTGGTACTGAAAACCCTTGCACGTGCAATCACTCAAGCATACGTTCTTACAATGCTCCAAGGATACTTTGTTGATGCGCTGCTGATCAGATCCCCAAAAATCAGTGTTTGGAAGCCGCAAAAATTGCACATTCCGTTCACTGTCCCCGCATCCGATGGTATCTACGGTAAGCTCGCATCCCTGTGTCCAGTTGCCAGGATTCCTCATTGCATAACCAGGTGGGCAAGAACATGTTGGTGCAGGGGAGTAGTGGCAGATCCCGTATGGACCACACAGGCCATGTATCATGCATGGCTGAGACACAGCCACCCATGAAACTGTCCATCTCCTGTTTGAATCTGATCCATTGCTCAAGCTGTATATCCTAAGATTACCATCAGAATCAAGGGTAAGTCTTCTCTTAATCCCATAGCCTCTATCAGAGGCAACAAGAGGCCTGTGCCACGCGAAATCACTGGCGAAAAACTCCCCGTAGTCATCAAGGCTCCCCATCCTAGTACTGTTATAGAGGTTCCTGTTATTCTCATAATACTGGTAATCAGGATCAGGCCAGTATATGTCAGAAACATTGGTGTCATCATAGAAGAGAGACAGCATGGATTGGTCGCTGAAACGGAAGGTGTAGTGACCAGGAACATGCAGCCGGCTGGTAGAGACTATCTTCGCCGTGGCAGGGATTCGCTGGGTGGGTAGGAAGGTGTCTGTTGGCGAATCGAAGCTCTGCCAAACAGTGGTGCCGCTTGTGTTCTTGAGGATGAGGTTCCCGGTGTCAAGAAGCTGAGCATACTGGACATTTGGCAGATCACCCTCAGTTTGCCAGACGGCGGTGCCGTCGTAGTCGGTGAGGACCATCTTGCCGTCCTTGCGCAGGGTGACAGCCGATCTCCTGGAGTGCACGGGGCGGCCACGGTTGGCACTCCAGACGACGGTTTGGCCAGGTGTGTCCGAGTACCAGATGGAGAAGGTGAAGGCGCCGCTGTAGATGCTGTGGAAGCCGCAGGAGAACGTACCGTCGGGCGACCGCAGGAAGCTGGTCTCATGATCCTCGACGGCGAGGGAGGATTTCAGCGCTAGCACGTCACCTGGAGGTGCCGCACCCGCAGCACACACGGCTGGTAGAAGGAGCAAAGATAGGAGCAGAGCGGGTAGGAAGGGGGTAGCCATGGTTGGTTGCAGAGATTATCTGAGCTGTTGCCTGCAGGGCCGGGATGAGGATGAGTTGAGTAGGCCATGTAGTTCCAGATGCTCCCCGTTGTCTTGGTCAAATCCACCGGCAGCCATGGTTGGAATACATCTTGTCTGCATGCAGGTTGAGACTTGTAAAAACGAAATCCTGTATAAGAGATGGACTACAAATCGGACTTTGTTACCTGAAATGTATTATAAGTCCACAAGCTGAGGGATGCATCTTGTCCAACGCACGAGTTTATCTGTCTAAGCCTGAGACTCATCAATGAACATAGAGCCACATGCCTGCGCTTGATTGTGACATCTAAACTTCTTTCAGGCGGCACGGTGGCAGCATCTAAACTTCTTTCCAACCCCTTTGTACCCCTGCTCACCAACCCCTTCTGTGTGCTGCAACTTGGACCGTCAATGAACTATTCAGGTGGGGAATCGCTCTCCTCAGTAAACTTTTGAGAAAGGGAAGCTTGAATTCGATGCTTTAAACCTTGCCTTGCCGTTACTTGCTCTGTTCAGGAACATACAGTGCTTTAAAAAGCATAAACGTCTGTAACTCCGAGAAGCAAACATGTAAAAGGTATTTACACGGCTCATGTGGAATAAAACCGTTATTAAGCTTGTTGTTAGAGTGTATTCATAACTTGTAAATTTATACCGTTACTACTTATAACACCTCCTCTTCTTCAAGAATATGGGAGTACTGTTACAACGCAATAGACTCGGTCCACAATAACAGGGGTCTAGGCAGAACATTCTGTAAGATGGTGAAAGGAGCAAACGTCCTCTGTATCTGCGACAAAATCACAGCCAAGCAGAAACCCATGATCAGCCTGAAGAAGTGGGTTGCTATCACAGCAAAATGTGTCAATGGATTGCCCACAGGGGCTACCTAGTTCGCTAGTTAGAATATAAAAATTTACATGCTTTGGTTTCACGTTTCAATGAAAGTTTCCCCTGTTTATCTTCTGAAAGGTGCAATATTTGCTTAGTACCGGCGGCCTATGCCTGAGCATTTATTGTAAGACCTCTGATCAATGGAGAAATGAAGGAAGGATAGAAGGCTGTAATTTACATTTTTTACATATTGCATAGTAACATATGCGGTGTTTAAATTTTTAATTCAGAAGGACAGAAGGTTAAAAATTTAATTCAGCATGAGTATCAGCTACTACAACATATGCAACGTTCAAATTTTACACAAAAACACGACAAGCAATTAAGTAGTCTAGCTAATGCACTTTTCTGTCAGCAACGAGCTTCGTTGAATAGTCTCAAAGAAAGAAACTTCAGCGGAAAGAATGCATTATCCTAGAAAAGCCATGCATATGAATAAAAGAAGAAAAAACTGATGGGAGTTTCTTCAGTACCAAATTTAGGAACCCTTACCGACTACTTGTACTTCAGAGAGCACCAGAAACTTGTTTGTTGTCTGCTGAACGCTTCAGGTTCTCTCATTACTGCATCTTAATTTCATCGATCACTATTTTTGCAGGAGTCACAGCAAGACTCCCATTGTCTTAGTCAAATCCACTGGTAACAGCGGTCGCAATACTTGTTGTCCGCATGCAAGTTTGAGACTTGTAAAAACGATACAGTGCAGAAGAGAGGGACTACTAATTGGACTTTGTTACCTGAAATGGATTAAAAGTCCACAAGCTGAGGGATGCATCTTGTCCAACGCACGAGTTTATATGTCTAAGCCTGAGACTCATCAATGAACATAGAGCCACATGGCGGCACTTGATTGTGACATCTCCAGAATATTAAGGATCAGGTCGCTGTCCAGCAAGGTGGCAGCATATAACTTCTTTTCAACCCCTTGTACCCTTGCTCCAACCCCTTCTGTGTGCCGCAACTTGGACGGTCAATGCAATATTCAGGTGGGGAATCAATCTCTCTCCTCGGTAAACTTTTGAGAAAGTGAAGCTTGAGGATGCATTAACCCTTGCCTTGCCGTTACTTGCTCTGTTCAGGAACATACAGTGCTTTAGAAAGCATAAACGTATGTATCTTTGAGAAGCAATATGTAAAACCATTAGGTTTGTTGTCAAAGTGCATTCATAACTTGTAATTTTATACTGTTACAACACCTCATCTTCTTCAAGAACAGAGGAATACCATTACAACGCGATAGACTCTGTCCACAAAGGCGTATTTTTACAGGTTACATTGCTTCGGAGCAGCGGCCAATGCCTGACCATTTATTGTAAGATCTCTGACCAACGGAGAAATGAAGGACATAAAGCTGTGAATTACATTTTGTATTGTAAAATATGCGGCGTTTAAAATTTTAATTGAGAAGGACAGAAGGTTAATTTTTTAATTCAGCTGAATATCAACTACAACATATGCAACGTTTAACTTTAAACACAAAAAACACTACAACAAATTAAGTGGTCTAGCTAATGCACTTCTGTCAGCAATGAGCTTCGTTGAATAGTCTCAAAGAAACTTCAGCGGAAAGAATGCATTGTCCTAGAAAAGCCATGCATATGAATACAACAAGAAAAATCTGATGGAGTTTCTTAAGTAACAAATTTAGGGACCCCTGCCTGACTACTTGTACTTCAGAGAGCACCAAAAGCCTGTTTGTTGTCTGCTGAACACTTCAGGTTCTCCCATTACTGCATTATTTCATCGAATACTATTTTTGCCTGTGTCACAGCAAGAATATTAATTGACTATTTTTGTCTTCGTCAGCTTTAAACAGGAGCAGGTTTGAGACTAGTAAAAATGATGTACTGCAGAAGAGAGGGACAACTAATTGGACGTTGTTACCTGAAATAGATTAAAGTCCACAAGCTGAGAGATGCATCTTGTCCAACGCAATAGTTCATCTGTCTGAGTTTGAGACTCATCAATGAACGTCAAGCCGCATGGCGACGCTTGATTGTGACATTTCAAGAATAATAAGGATCAGGTCAGCTTTAAACAGGGGCAGTCACTGTCCAGCAAGGTGGCAGCATCTAATTTCTTTTCAACCCCCTGTAGCCTGTTCACCAACCCTCCATGTGCTGCAACTTTCACAGTCAATGAAATACCACACAAACAACAAAGACGGTCAAATAGCACATCCAAAATTGAATCAAGGGGTATCCTAGTCTAGCCTGTTCAAAGTAAATATTGTTCAGTGTTCACAAATGTAAGATATTGTTGATCCCAGCCACTAAAGTCAGCCACAACACTTGAGATGTCATCAACCCATTATAAATCAGTGAATAGTGAGTAGCAAGAACATGCAAGTTTGCAAAAATAAATTAACAGGAGCATCATTCACAACAAGATGACAAGTGGATGCATATTCTGTCCGCTAGTCTCAACTCTCTACAGCCATGCCTCCTATTCTTCAAGAGCAGAGAAACACTACTACAGCGCAATAGATGCTGTCCACAAAGGCCGGGATCCAGTTAACCCAAGCCTAGGAAGAACCTGCTGTGAGATGGTAAAAGAAGCAAACGTCCACAGTATCTGCGATAAATTTACGGCAACAGAAATCCATGATCAGTTTGAAGAAGTGGGTTGCTGTTACAGAAAAATGTGTTAATGGATTGCGCACAGGTGATAATTTTGCTAGTTAGAAGGGTTAATTTACATGCTTCGGTTTGACCTTAAAATCAAAGTTTCCCATGTTTATCTTCTGAGGGTGGGATATTTTTACAGGTTACATTGCTTCAGAGCAGTGGACGAACGCATGAGCATTTGCTGTAAGACAACTCTGATTAATGAAGAAACGAAGGAAAGACAGAAGGCTGCAGTTTACTTTTGCATCGTCTATCACGACATCTGCAGACTGAACCTTATTTTTATCAATGTACATAGTACCATAAAAGTGGGTGTTATCCGCTTCCTTCTTTTTGTCTCTGTTGCCATGTTCACACTACTGTACTTTTATCAGTGTCTTTAAACTAGAACTCTACCAGATAAATACTTGAATAAAGTAAATTAGAAGACGTTTATAATAAGCTCGGCAGCAGCAGAAGAAAGCAGGCAATGAAATCAGCTAGAAATGTACTCTAATTCAGCATGAATGCCAGCTACAACATATGCAGCATTTAAATTTTACACAAAAACACTACAAGAAATTAAGTAGTCTAGCTAATGCACTTCTCTGTCAGCAACGAGCTTCATTGAATAGACTCAAAGAAAGAAACTTCAGTGGAAAGGATGCGTTATCCTAGAAAAGCCATGCATATGAATACAAGAAGAAAATCTGATGGAGTTTCTTCAGTACCAAATTTAGGAACCCCTGCCTGACTACTTGTACTTCAGAGAGCGCCAAAAGCTTGTTTGTTGCCTGCTGAACACTTCAGGTTCTCCCATTCCTGCATTATTTCATCGAACCCTATTTTCATTCGAGTCACAGCAAGACTCCTCAAGAAATGACTCTACAGAGGATTCACTTTCAGACTGTGACATGGAATTCAGGTTATCCACCTGGCACATGTGATTCCGTGACCCATGACTGCTTCCCTGGCTATCCTCCTCAACAAGCGAGATAGCATTTTCAGTTTGAACAATGCCACGACATCCGGCCAGAATCAGATCTAGCATTTTCCTTCGCACGCTATAAACAGGGTTCGGCTCAAGCAAACATCCTTTATTATAGCTCTCCCTAAGAAGCACAGTTTGTGTGCTACCTTTAGTCGAGATGTAGAAAATGCCAGGGTGCTTAAGAAGAAGCTCCCGCAAATTTACCTCCATCGAAAATGGTCTCCTGAAGTGTGACAACCTCTCAAGTGGCACCATCTTTTCGACCGTCGAGCTTAAGAGTTCATGAAGAATACCAACAATACGTTTCTCAAGCCTCTCAGCGTTGGTGATTGGATGCAAATCATTCTTCTCGTAAGGTTTGGTATAGGGAAGCCTCTGCCAATTCTTAAGCTTTTCTCTGGAACCTTTCTCAATCTTAAAGCCGGTAGGGAAGTTTACTGGAAAAGCATATTTGGTCTCATATTCTGCCAACCATTTTTCTGTGTACTCCTTGTCCCTCCATTCTTCGACACTAGCAACAGCTAGATTCTCATCCCTGGCGATCAATGTCAGAGTATCAGGGGTTTCAAGAGAAAAATGAGATTGATGGTTTGGCAGCATAGAAGACCTGTAGTCATCGGGCAGACCAAGCTCCTTCCTTATGAGCCATAACGCATGCATATTGAGAGTACCGTCCGTAGACATCATGAGAAGTTTCTTGAGCCGCCGAACCACGGCAGGCTCGTTTTCCCTGAGGACGGCATCTTCTTCCGCGACCAAGTCAGCCATCTTTCGGGCAATCCTGCAGCAATGGTTCCTTTTGACAGGGTGCACGTAGACCTCGAAAATGTGGGGGTATTTCTTGAGGAAAGCGCCGATCTCGGTGTTGAGGCCGATCTCACGCCTCCACCTCAGAAGGAGCTGGAGCGACGCGTAGCCGTTCCTCTGCTGGGATATCACGGCGTGCAGGTCCAAGGCCAGCCTCAGGTTCTTGAGTTGGATCATCAGCTTGTCCAGCCTGTGGTCCCTTGTTCTGCCCTCCAGGCGGGTTCGTGCCGAGTCCACCGGCTTCTTCCACCTCCTCTGCATGGTACGGTTAAACGGGCCGTAACAGAACGCCTCATCCAGCATCTGCGGCTTCGGGGAGAACATGCGCAGATGTTTTCGACTGAACAGCTTGGATGCCATTGATCTCGCTTGTGTGCTAACAAACAGAATCCTTGCCCGGCTGAGAAGAAATAACTGAATCTGTACTGTTAAGTAGCAATGTCAGCTTCTACTGGAACAAGACGCACGCACGCATGCATCACGTAAGCGGCTGCGGATGTGACTCGAGAAACAAGGGACGACTGCGAGCTGGGCATTTGGTCGAACAGGACGCGCTCTAGGTGGATAGGAGCGAGCTCTGCCCGGCGGAGTGGTTGCTTGCGCGCGAAAGGAAGGAGAGCATGAGGATAGGGGCAGAGCGTGGTGGTAGCAGAGGACGAGGGCGCGGCCAGTGGTAGCGGCGGCCGCGGTGGTGGTGGACTCGTGGTATCGGCGCGTTGGGGGGAATGGGAGCGAGGACTGAGCAGAGCGATGTGGAGGTGATATCCCAAATGGCTGCTTCTTTCGGTCTGGTCGCCGCTAGATTAGCAGGAATGGAGGAGATCCGCGCCGTCCGTCCGCCCCTCCCCTCCCGCCACCCGGCCAAACGGGCCGACACGGCACGGCCCGTTGTAATCGGGCCTGACACGGCACGGCCCGTCCAGGCACGTTTATTAGTCAGGTCGTGTCGTACCGGTCCATAGACGCAGCTTCCCGGTCTAGACACGGCATGTGGCTATACGGATCGGTTCGTCAGCACGTCAGACCCGCTGGCCTGCTA
>CBQS010234494.1:0-10187 GCA_900070015.1 Hordeum bulbosum | reverse complement strand
ATAATAAACGATTATCATGACCAAGTAAATATAATAATAACCAATTTACTATTGCCTCTAGGGCATATTTCCAATAAATAGTAACTTGTATAAAGCAATAAATTTTGCTTTTTCCCATGAAGTCAACGAGGTTTTTTCTTGGCGAATATATATATATATATATATACTAGTGCGAAAAAGTCAAGTTTATTCCAAAATAAAGTTTTGTATATTTTTACCTTTCTTAATTATTTTTGTTTCTTTCCATATGCACCCAGGAACCAAAAGGCACTTCCCATGGGGGAGAATATCATATGGAAACCAATAACCAAAGAAAACTTAATGAAAACAATATATGAAAGTTCCAAAAAATCTAAAAATGTGTAGGTTATTAAGAGGATGGTGCTCTATTGTCATGTAAAATTTCAAGTTAAACCACATTATGGGATGTAAAATTTCAAGTTAAACCACAAATTCAGCAATGAATAGTGACATTACAATTCGATACTATTCAATGTTGATTTTGTTTTTTCCTCATAGCTCAACCTCTCATAATTTTTTGAGACTTCTTTGAAACTTCAAAACTTTGTTTTCACGTAGTTTTTATCGGTTTCCATCAAATGATGGTTTCCATATGATATTTTCCCTTTCCATAGACTTTCTCCTTTGTATATCTCTCGTGATCTTATGCATCATCAAAGTACAAAGATAAGCGCTCAAGATTGACCCTCGACGTGGTCCTGTTTTAATTGTCAAAACAAATCATGCGGCATGTTGTTCTTATTATCTCTACCTAATAATAAAGCATGGATTGCACTGTGCGCTCTCCGCGCTAGGAGACGAAGTCAGTTTGACTGGCCCATGTACGGGCGACCTATTTTTAAATTTCGTTTTAAATTTTTTGTTTTTCTTTTGCGTCATTGTTTTTCTATACTTTAAATAAATTGGGAATTTGAAAAAGTTTCGAAATTATAAAATAAGAATTTTGAAATAAAATAGAATGTTTATTTTAATGTTTGACTTTTCTTTTCCATCTGTTTTGTACACTTTAAATAATATGAAAATTCAGAAAAGTTTTGAAAAATAAAAAATGTGAATTTTAAAATAAAATGTTTAAGAATTAGTGAATCATTTTAAATTCATAAGATGTTTCTGATTTTTATAAAATATTCGCAAATTATGAAACAAATGCTCAGGAAATAAAAAATGCCCATAGTTTTTTTAAAGTTAGTGTATTTTAACATGTTAATGAAATTGAACAAAATTTCGCCAATTAAAAGATGATCATGAATTGATCCTAAAAATTGAAAAACGTTTTATAAATTAAAAATAATATTGATTCATAAAATATTCCCTGATTCAAAAAAGATCATGCATTCAAAAGAATGTTCATCAGTTTAGAAAATTGTTCCACCAATTTCTAAAATATTGTTCGTCGATTCTTGAAATATTCGCCGAATCAAGAAGAATATTTTAAAAAAATTACATTTAAAAAAAATATGTTTGTAAATAGTATAAAATGTTCACGAATTAAAAAATATTCATGATTTTAGAAAATGTTCATGAATTGTGTTCACGATTTTAAATATGTTCACGACTTCAAGAAAATGTTCATGATTTCCGATAATTATTCACGTTTTAAAGTACATGTTACGTCTCAACAACGTACATTCTTCCCCGGAAAAAAACATGGATTCTAGTTACATACCCGCCAAATACTTGCAAGCACCCTAGTAAATTTTACCTTCCAATATGGATTACGGCCATCCATCCCCAAATTGACAATTTGCTAGCGTGTCATTTCTTGATCAAGTCGGCCGTGAAGGTGACGCCGGTGGACGGCAGCCATGTGAGACCGTTGATGAACCGTCTTACGGTGAAGCGGCCGGCCCATGCCGGGTCCATGATGACGTGGTACCCCGGCCACTTGACCCGTCCGGCGACCCCCGCTCCGGGCCCAAAGTTTCTGTACTCCCCGTAGAAGAGGGTGGCGAGGCCGGCGTCCCCCGCCCACTCGAGCCACCCGCGCGCGCGCACGGCGGCGCCCAGGTACGACTCCATGACCACCACCCGCGAGAAGGGCTTCCATGGTCGGCCGAGGTAGGTGGGGTACTTTGCCTCCACGACGCAGTTGTGGATGGCGAACCCCGTGTTTTGGTTGGGGTCCTTGCGGCCCTGCGCCGTGACGCTCCCCGTCTGCCCGGGCGCCAGCGGCAGCGTGGCGAGGGTGGTGCGCTGGATCACGGCGATGGCGTTGCCGAAGACGAAGTCCACGGTGCCGGACACGCGGCAGTCGCGGTAGAACTGCCGGAGCGAGTGCGCGTAGAGCGTGTCCTGGTGCCCCTCCATGCCCACGCGGAAGAAGGCCGACCGGTCCGAGTCCACGCGCAGGGCCACCGCCTGGTGCGCCGCCGGCCCCGCCGTGTTGCGGATCGTCAGGTCCCGCGCGATGAACCCCGCGCCGGACACGGCTACGCACACCACACGCAAAGCAGCAGCATCTCTTTAGCTTTTGTGCGTGGTCACCAAACGTAACAGGTTAACGAGGCTGGCTGAATGTGCACTTTGTAGTAGGAGTATTTACCAACGGTGGCGCTCCGGAACGTGGTCCAGCCGCTCGAGAAGCTCCGGCTGCCGGTGATGACCGTCTCGCCCATGCCCTCGCCGACGAGCACGATGTTGGTCTTCTTCTTCTTCACGTCCACGTTCTCGTAGTACACCCCTCGCTTCACGTAGATGACGTACTTCTTCCTGCTGTGGTTGGGCGCGCGCGCCACCGCCTCGCCGACGGACCGGTACCTCCCGCTCCCGTCCCACGCCACCACAACGTCCACGCGCATCGCCTTCTTCCCTCCCGACCTGCCCCGGGCGCGCGCCAGCTCCTCCTCGACGTTCGTCACCCACGGCGGCAGCTCCGAACCGGCGCCGGACGCCGCCGTGTCGTTCTTGCCGCGCTGGCGCAGCGGCATGATGCTGCGCAGCCGCTTGTGCATGGCGAGCAGGTTGCTCACCAGCTGCGTCAACTGCGCCACGGACGCCTCGACGCGACGCAGCAGGCGGCCGTCGGTGCCGCGGAAGCCCTCCGTGCACGTATCCTGGTTGCCCAGCGCGGCGCTGAGCCAGGCATGCATGTTGTCCTCGGCACGCGCGGCGCCGTGCTCGGTCTCCATCTCCGCCTCCGCGCCGTCGACGGGCTCGGCCATGGCGTCGAGCGACCACCCGAGCTCGTCGACGGAGTACCCCAGCAGCTCGATGCAGTCGCGCACGGCCATCTCCTCGCGCGCGTGGTTGGACAGGGACGCCAGGCCGGCGACGGCCCCGACGGCGCTGACGGCCTCGCCGAGCGTGTCGCGGAGCGCGGCGCGGAGGACGGGCACGGGCCCGCTGCTGGGACCGCCGCGCGCCGTGTCGATGCGCGAGACGCAGTCGCCCTTGCCGCGCCCGGCGCCGGAGGAGGAGGAGGAGACGTTGAAGCACGCCTGGCGCAGCAGGGATTCCTCGAAGGCCTCGGCCTCGCCCTGCCCCTTGAACGTGTATCCGGAGAACACCGCGGCGCCGTCGCCGCCGCGGGCGACAAGCAGAAGCGCCAACAGCAGGAGCAGCACCTGCAGGCGAGGGCCTTTACCACGTGTCGTCCATGTCCACGCCATTGCCGCGAGGAGTGTATGGGCATGACCATGGAACGTGCGCGTATATATTGTAGAGGGGCTAGAGGACCAAGGTAAGCAAGTGATCTACTGATCTCTTGGCGCAAAGGGAGGCAAGGTATAGTTTGTCGTGGAAGAAAGGTGAGCAAATATAGCATAGCATGCAGCCATGCAGGTCTTTATCAAGTCCTCTTTTCCGCTTTGAGGACAAAGTTTTTTCTTCTTCTTTTTTAGGAATTGAGGACAAAGTTTTTTTTTTATATCAATTGAGGACAGAGTTAGTTTTGAGTAGAGAATGATTGGTTCGATTACAAGAATTAAACTACGAGTATCTTCCAATGCATTTTCTTTTCGTTCGCAGTTCACTAGGACAGCAGAAGTGAGTGACAGGACGGGTACGTGCAGCGCAAGTTTCAAGCGACCTCGCCGGTGGTGTCGGTCGATGGATGCTTGGGTGAAGCTATCTGCGCGAGAACATTTCCCGATGGGGACGATTCGGGCATGCATGCAGGCTGTGCCACGGACACTCTAGGTGGTGGATTCGCGTGTTTTGCTTGGCGACGCAGGCTTCTGGATTCGCTCGTGGCATGCCCTCATTCCGAATCTTGAACGGCGGTGTTTCATCAACGCCCATTTGCGGAAGCACGTTACTACGAAAATTCGCAAACTTCAAAAGAGAAGAAAAAAAAGGCAGGCGCCCGCTAATGAAGCCCTTAGAACATCTTCAGCATACTCCTTAAAACGCGAAACTGAAAGCACAGTTTTCAGTTCACTGAAAGTACGCACTGAAAACCCATTTTAAGGGTTGGTCTAAGCTGCGACCGAATTGACCCCTTAAACTTAAACTATAAAATTAAATATTCGTTTATTTTTTTTCACATCTTCTTCTTCCTCTCGCCCGTGTTCATAGTCAACTAAATTCGCTCCTATAAAATCGATGGAGAGAAAACGGAGCGACCAAATATGAAACCGCCGCGTCAAGAATGACCCGCACGAAGCACTCATCGCGGAATCCGTACAGGAGCTAGCTAGCTCCTCCGTCGCGGAATCCATCCAGGAGCTAGCTAGCCCCGGTCACGGAATCCATCCACGAGCTAGCTAGCTAGCTCCCATCACCGAATCCATCGAGGAGCTAGCTAGCTAGCTAGCTCATGTCGCCGTTGTCGAATCTCGCCAAGACGGGTAGGGCGCGCGGCGGCCAGGACGGACGGGCGGCGACCGTGGATGGACGATCGACGGCTGGGAACGGACAGGGTGGCAGCCGGGAGCAAGTCATGAAGGTTCCGATGGCACTTGGACTCCCGCCAATGGTCTTTTGCATATACGGGGCGCTCTCGAGTTGGCTTCGAAATCCTTATTTTTACGGGTTCGGTGGGAATGTTTACCGTGTTCCTTAAAAAAATTATAGATCGGAGTCGTTTACGGGATCTATTCGGGCAGCTTTTTTCACGCGGACCCGTATTTTGACGATTATTTTATGGATCGGAGCATCATACGGGGTGACGACGCAGGCTTCTGGATTCGCTCGTGGCATGCGCTCATTCCGAATCTTGAAGGGCGGTGTTTGATCAACGCCCATTTGCGAAAGCACGCTACTACGAAAATTCGCAAACTTAAAAAAAAAAGGGGTAGGCGCCCGCTAATGAAGCCCTTAGAGCATCTCTAGCATAACCCTTAAAACGCGAAACCAAAAACACGGTTTTCAGTTCGTGGAAAACGCGTTTTAAGAGTTGGTCTAAGTTGTGATCGAACAGACCCCTTAAACTTAAACTGTTAAATTAAATACTCGATCTTTTTTCTCACGTCTTCTTTTTTCTCTCACCCGTGTCCATAATCGACTAAATTCACTCTCATAAAATCGGTGGAGAAAAGACGGAGCGACCAAATATGAAACCACGAACGTTCGGAACGGCTCGCACGAAACACTCGTCGCGGAATCCATCCAGTAGCTAGCTGGCCCCTCGTCACAGAATCCATCCAGGAGCTAGCTAGCTAGCTAGCCCCGGTCGCGGAATTCATCCAGGAGCTAATTAGCTAGCTAGCTCCCATCGCGGAATCCATCGAGGAGCTAGCTAACTAGCTCATGTCGCCGTTGCCGAATCTGGCCAAGACAGGCAGGGCGCGCGAGTGACTGTCGAGGAT
This sequence comes from Hordeum bulbosum, assembly GCA_900070015.1. Classification (NCBI taxonomy): domain Eukaryota; kingdom Viridiplantae; phylum Streptophyta; class Magnoliopsida; order Poales; family Poaceae; genus Hordeum; species Hordeum bulbosum. The sequence goes on along the minus strand of CBQS010234494.1, from coordinate 4,419 downwards.
GGACGGCCAATGGCCGGGGACGGACAGGGCGGCGGCCGGGAGCAACTCATGAAGATTCCGATAGCACTTGGACTCCCGCCAACGGTCTTTTGCATATACGGGGTGCTCTCGGGTTGGCTCCGAAATCCTTATTTTCATGGGTTCGGTGGGAATGTTTACCGTGCCCCTTCAAAAAATTACAGGTCGGAGTCGTTTACGGGGTTTATTCGGGCAGCTTTTTTCACGCGAAGCCGTATTTTGACGGTTATTTTATAGATCAAAGCATCATACAGGGTCTGTTAGAGATGCTCTTACAATCAACTGTAAAACACAATGCAACAGAGCTCCGGCAAAATACATGGGTGTTCAGGAATAGCGATGTAGCTCAAAATGAAGAAAGTGAGACACCACAGCCCTCACGGATGCACAAAGGACCAATGCTACGGATGGAGCCGGCAAAGGGGCCTATGGCAATGTTATCGCTCACGCGTCCATGAAACCAGCACCATCTCGTTCCATCGCCAGAAGGTGCCTCCAGCTCAAGAGGCGCCGCACCGTCACACGATGGAATGATCATCACCCTAGAAAGCGGATGAAGGCTAGGGCCAGGATACCAAAGGGAGGTCTTCGGGCACAACCACTACGCCGAACCTAGCTCCGCACAAGAGCATCACCGTCGAGCCATGTGTTGACACCAAATTATGGCATGGTCAAAAACTTAGGACGACCTCAAATAAAAAACTTGGACCTGACACACGACGAAAATTTGACGTACACAAAAACTCACACTAGCAACCAACAACATAGGACTTTTCTCACGAGACGGAGCTTCCAAGAAGGACACGACATCACATCATCGCAGCCACCCAGTCTTGGAACCAGAGAGACCAAATGTTTTCACCCAAAGCCCATGGTGAATTGGGTCACCGACGATGACACCTCCACAAAGAAAATAGCACATAACAACGCCGCTATCACCGGCACCATAGTCACACAAAGCTTTCGCTCGAGACTCGAAACCCACCAACCAGATCCAACATCCATGGCGAACCAAGGGTTTCACAGGACACCTGGAGCAAGTTGATGGCAGTGAAGACCATATCCACATGACGGACACCCTCGAATGAGTCAACATACCGCCCGCATGACCGAGACAACACACGAGCACCCGCGCCGCAACACCCACCGCAAAGGTGCCACCGCGCCCACCGTCTGAAGCCGTCGACATAACTCCGTCATCCGCTACACCCAAAGCCGACAACTTTCCTCACACAAAGACAAACCCTAGATATGAGTTGTGGGGCATCCCAGGATAATCGGTCACAAGGGTCACCAACGAGAGGAGGGCTATGACCACGGGAGCCATCATATCGAAGGGAGCACGCCGGAGCTCGCACATCTAGCGACGGGCAGTGACGAGGACTCGCCCCATGATCGCCAACCATATGCACGAAGCAACTCCACCAAGATCCAACAACAACCCACGCCACCCCCACGCCTGCCAAGGGTCGCCGCACCACCACCACACTAGGTCACGGCCGGCCAGGGCAAGGGAAGGACAGACCCCGTGTGAAGGGCAAAGGAGGGGACATGATATGTTAGTCGATCCAACAACTGCTCGATTTTCATTGTGAATTTCAGTACTTTTGTGAAAATACGCCGCAAGCCTTAGACTCCACCCATTCATAAATATGAGATGTTCTAACTTTTTTCTGAATCAAATGTATAACGACATATTTCAGTGTCTTTGCTCGCTTATTTCAATCGGAATGTAATCCATATTAAAATATCTAAAATATTTTCTATTTATGAATGAAGGGAGTATTTCTTTAAAGATACAGAGAAGACTTCTGTCTGAAATTTCACAAATCAATTACAAACCGAACATATGCGCGCTACAGCTCACCTTCCGCGAGGGCAAGAGCCCTCCGTGTGGTTCTTAATTTTGCCGCAGTAGCAAATGGTGACAGAGATGGATGGAAAGAGGACAAATATCCTAGTGTAAAAGTTCTCAAAAGAAAAATCTTAGTGCAAAGGCACAAACTATTTAAATTGGTGCAGCTGAACAATGTAAAAAATCAAACAAAAAGGTGGACAAGACGAGTTCTCTCTCCCATTCTACAAAGGAACCAGTGTTTGTAGTGGTACTAAAGCATATTTCTTCTTTTGTAGTCTTTCTCAGCAAAGAAAACAAAACAATGGTAGTTTGCATATTTTCCATTTGGTTATTGAACCCTGCACCACAGTTTTTTTATTGATTAGGTTAGCTACGTAGAGTAAAACATACTACTCCCTCCGATTGATATTAATTGACGCTGATCAAGTACAAAGTTATACGGAGTACTAGCTTTAGAGGAGTGCCTAATTGCGGCAGAAGAACGCATGTTATGTACCTTGTGGACACCAACTGACAGCATGACTAGATTGTACCTGACTGCCCGAAGTGGTTAGAGAAGGTAACCGAAGTAACCACCCTTAAAGTAGAGCTCAAATTAACAGCATAAACATGGAAATACAAAAAGAAAAAGTGAGAATAAAACTTCACATGATCTAGATCCTGAAGGGGTTGTGGAGACTGCCGGAAATCACTTCAGCTTCAGCATTTCCCAAAAGGCCTCAGCTACAGAAAACTCAATTCTAACTCAAGCATAAAACTCGCCAGGTTTTCGAGAATCCAAGAGATTGTCCACCTCTAAAATACATATCCCTTATAGGAGTATCTTTTATTTTATGCACCGGAATGGCATGGTAAATATGGGATCATATATCACATGAAGTTTTATAGCAATAATTACAAAAAAGTGCAAAACAAAAACAACAGAAAGTTTTTTTTTTGGGAGAAAAACAACAGAAAGTTAAGTGAGCAATCCATAGAAACATGAATTACTAGCAGACGTTACTGTGTCATACATTACATCCTTGCTGATTAACTATAGCACAATCTATTCATTGACAAACTATGGGACATCCTAGATTTAGAAGGAAAAAAAATAAGCCAGTGACATCCTTCAGTTTGTTTTATTTCCAAAGTAATAAAATAATAGTATACAGTTGTATGAAAACTGACAATGTATTTAGTACCAAACAATCAAACGACAATGTAGATACATATTTGTTGCTAGAATATCATATGTATAATATTCATTGTTTTTAAGGCGTCCTGCCTTAGGCGCTTAGGCAATAAGGCGCCCTGGTAGCGCCTTACAAATATACCCACCTTAGGCGCTTAGGCACTAGAGCGGGTGGTGCTCGCCTTAGGTTGCCTTATAAACAATGATAATATTGACAGATAATTATATTTGGTTACAGTTTCATGCTACTCCCTCTGTTTCTAAATAGAAGCCTTCTTAGAGATTTCAATACAGACTACATACGGATGTATATAAATGTATTTTAGAATGTAGATTCACTATGATATTGCATACACACATAGTATAAAAGATGGTTTGCTCTTGAATTTGGTGTGCCTACAAAAGCACTGCACTAGAAAAGCCAGTCTTTCCTCTTCAGGTATCACTTCATTTTATTTTATTTTAATTGAGGGGAAGGTATCACTTCATTTAAGATGCAAGACTACATTAAACCAATCATCACCCACAACGCTTACAAGAGGAGTATATAACTACCTAAGAAAATCAAGGATCTGAAAAGCCATTTGGGTGTCAGCTTGAAGTGTGTGCATCTCCTTTACAACAATGGGCTAACCAAGCATTGGTACGGGCGTCATTGAAGATGATATTGCTTAACTGACAATAACTAAAGAATATAACTTGCACATGGAGTGTGAGAGCAAGAAAAGAGTATGTAAACGTCCCATACGGTAGTCCAAGAATCTGCTCTATATATCAAAGTAGGCACAGTTACGGGACAACTTTTCATCACCCACAACCCACAAAAGAATGACAACTTTTCATGCTGAAACTTAGAAGGTTCACAATTGTTATAACTAGTTGACCCGTTGCGCCAAATGGCACAGAGATCCACTAAAGCCATGTTGTCGATGAAAATAGTTTCATTTTGCAAGGACATATTCGATATTGGTAGTAGAAAGGCTATGTGTTAAATCATGCTATACTGAAAACATGTTTATTCCATGTGCACGATGAAAAGAAATTTGTTTCGTTAGTTTAGTTGTGGGCAAGCACATGTGACAATAAATTTAATCTCCTTTAGTCAGGAAAAACAATGGCTTGTTCTCTACAATGAGATGTATACACACATTTTAATTTGATAGCGTAGAGTCTCATTTGAAACAAAATCTGTGTTTTACTCTCTCCGTAAAGAAATATTAGAGCGTTAAGATCACTAAAGTAGTGATCCAAACACACTTATATTTCTTTACAAAGGGAGTATCTGCTTCAGTTGTGGGCAAGCACATATGTAGCAAACCTAATCCCCTTTAGCAGCAAAAAACGGTGGTTTGTTATCTACAATGAGATG
>CBQS010234492.1:0-10207 GCA_900070015.1 Hordeum bulbosum | reverse complement strand
GAAGGATTCGGTTATGTTATGTTTTCTTTTTCTTTCCTGTTTGATTACTGATAAGACAAATGTATGAAGGATATCTGATGCTCTAAGTTTGCTCATCACTTTTCTTCTAATAAAGAGAAAGACGAAGCTTGCCTAGCACCGGCGTACGCCACGACAATGATGTGCCGATATCGTTGGTATTTGTCCAAATCTTCTCACTTCGACGTTACCCAACAGCCGCAAGTTTCCTGTCGCTTCGGACCGCCAATTCAACAAAGCAAAGGGGGCTGTGCGGAAAGATACCTTCCCAAGGCTTCCACGCCATCACACACAGCACATATACACGCGCGGCTCGCGAGCTTCGCTTCATCATCAGAAAAAACCAAATCCTCTATTCCTGCATCGCCCGCATCTGTTCGTCCCCCTCTGCGGCGGCGGTGGCGGTGGCGACGATGGGGCTCGAGATGGAGCCGATGGCGGCGGCGATCGGCGTCTCGGTGCCCGTGCTCCGCTTCCTGCTCTGCTTCGCGGCCACCATACCCACGGGCCTCCTCTGGCGCGCCGTGCCGAGCGCCACGGGGCGGCACCTCTACGCGGGGCTCAGCGGCGCCGCGCTCTCCTACCTGTCCTTCGGGGCCACCTCCAACCTCCTCTTCGTCGGGCCCATGGCGCTCGGTTACCTCGCCATGCTCCTCTGCCGCCGCCGAGCTGGCCTCGTCACCTTCCTCGGCGCATTCGGCTTCCTCATCGCATGGTGAAACCCTCCCTTCCATCCACTTGTCTACAGGGGTCATATACCGATGCCTAGTTTCGGGCGAATCAGCAATGCCGGATTCATAGTTTCTACGCCTTCGTTTTGGGTAGAACAGGGCAGGAAATGTACAGTTAACAGCAGCTTGTTCCATTAGGAAACCAGAGGAATTGTAAGAGGATCTGCAGATGTGGCCGAGCCAGAGTGTTGGGCCATCACAGGGTTAAACAGTAGTTTACTCTATTGGAAAACCACGGAACCGTAAGTGAGCATGGAGCTTTTGATGCTTCTGATGTCGTTGGAACTGCAGCATGGACGGTTTCATGTTGGAGAAATGATTTTCAACTTTTCTCTGGCTAGCCATGTGGTGCTATTTATGATTAATATTTTCAAGGCAAAAACCAGATCTTGTATTATCTCAGGATGAAATTTCTTCTATGCCTGCAAAATTTTGGATGTGTGATCTCGTAAAGATTGCAATGAATACATATGACGTGATTGTTGAGATTTTACCTAATCACCTTAGCAATTCCTATTAGAGAAGTTATTGGTTTTGTGCTCATGAACCATTAGGGCCAATTTTGGATTGCATGCCTTCAATGAATCTTTTAATGTTAGTTACATTCTGTACTTCATGGACCACTGTGGTTTTTTGACCTGGTGGATCCCTGTGTTTGCTAATTTGTCTGCCTTTCTAGCCAGTTAAACCTATGCACACATCCATAGTTGAGGGAGCGAAAGGGTAACCATTTTTCATCTGTACTGCGTGAGATTTTAGTGTTATTTCACCCCTTGTTTCTCACGTGAATCCTTTTTTTTTCTGTTGAAAGGTCAAGTTTGTTTTGGCAGTACTATGATGCGATTATGATCTGTCACATGGAGGGGTTGAATTAATATGACCTATATTTGTTTAGAAGGAAATTAAGGGAAGAAAGAAAATAGTTCCCATCCAAATATCCCTGACAAGGAGTCAATCCGGATAATTGATTCTGTTTGTTTCACTTAGAAATTATTTATTTCTAGCTGGAGTCATCCAAACCTACATATTTTTTCATCAACTTAATTAAATATTAAGGCGTGCCATGTCTGAAGATGGTTATTCCATAACCAAACACACAGGCTTGATACTAGTGATGTTTTATTCACCTAGCGAACTTATAGTTTAGTATTACAAACTGACTCAATGAAGTATTAATGCAGGCATCGTAATCCTGTTCCATTATCATTGATATTGATGTTCTGTCCCATTAGGCTCTGACTGAAATTTACCGTAAATAGATAGGCGCAGCTATTCTTTTATTCCCTAGTTATTAGTGTGAATCAGTGGCAACGAATGTTGAGCGGTAATTCTAGTTCCGTTCTTGTTAATATTAATGCCTCCTCACCATCCTCTTCAACTTCGTTCTCTCGTTTGGTGCAGTTAATTTTTGTGTTCATTACCTAGAAGTTTAAATTAACGGACACAAGTGTCTGAGTAATCATTCTAATTAGTACCCCCTCCGTAAACTAATATAAGAGCGTTTAGTGATCTAAACACTCTTGTATTAATTTACAGAGGGAGTAATTACATTCTTACCGATGTCCATGCATCCCAACCATCCTCTTCTACTTCATTTTCTCAAATGGTGCCAAATAAGGTTTCCCAGGTTTTGCTAGGCTACCTATTTCTTAATGGGTCCATTACATTGCATAAGATTTGGTTCCCGTTTCATCCCCTAAGTTACGGGTTATATTAATCCGATCATCTTTCATATGGAGTTCAGTATCCACTTTGTCGGCATAGCTTGTGTCGGACCAGGCACCCTTATAGATTATCTAGATCCAAAATCATGACCTTTAAAATGCGCTAATGAAAAACTTCTTTCCATTTTAGTAATTCTTTATTTGGCATCTGTTGTATATCATCGAGACAACATAAAAATAACAAACACTTAACAATCGGTCTAGTTCCATGGGCAGCCATTTGCTATTGAAGATGATGGTGTGTTCGTTTAAATCTTTAAATGTGTAATTGATTCTAAAAAAATATCCATGGATGCGATCCGGTCTTCCGTTCGTAACGTTGCAATGTAATATTAATATAGATTAGAATTTTCTTGGGTAGTCTAAAAATAAAATGTTTCCACTAGCACCGTCATTCTGCTAAATCAAATTGTGCTAATACCAGCAGGCTTCCTTGACACAATCTCTTTATCCCACACCATAAGCTTTAGAGCACTATTGGATAGAAGGCCATCAAAAGTGGGCTAAGAAGAAAGCTAATTCAAAAAATGGGCATTAGATTGTACCGCCATGCACTACTGAGAAGATTAGCTGCAGAGCGCTAAAATCCTAAGTATCTTCTTGACATGATCAATGCCTATCTCGTGCCATGTTAGCCTTCTTGTTGGTTCTGCTACAATACCAACGGTGGCACTAATAATATTTGTGGTTGTTGCAGTCACTTGCCTGTTTCTTCTATGGTTATTCTGCATCCTAAGTCTGTTCCTTCTCCGAATTTCTGCTCTTTAACGAATGGATATGACTCCTGGTCTCCCCTACGTGATATTTTTCTAGCGTTTTCCCTTTTTACACAACATAGGTGTTAGCCAACTTACTCTGAGCAGTATTCATTTTAATGTTCAAGCTAGATTTGACATGTAGTCTACTTGCATGAAGAATAAAGTGGTCATATATTGTCGGCTAGTTCTTCGCTTTTCAATATTGTGTTTGCTACTGTTTCCTTTTTTACCCATAAGGAGGGTTCCCTTTCCATATGCAAAATTTTAAAAAGTGGAACCAGCTACCTAAGTAGGAGATACAAGTATACTATTTTTTGGATTTGGAGAGGGCTTCGTGTAAGGACCCATTTACTTTATGCCAATTTTGTTATGACGGATAAGCTGGCGAACAATTTCGTGCTGAACTTCGCAATTATACACTGTTAATGTAATTAAGTTTACCCTCAGATATGTTGATCATACTACATAAAAATTAACATATTTTGAGTTACTTACATATTTTCTTCTTGTTATATAGTCACGTCTACTACATGAGTGGGGACGCGTGGAAGGAGGGAGGCATCGATGCGACCGGTATTGTATAGTGCTTTATTGTTGCTTGTGCTTATTTAGAGTTAAACTACTGTTCACCATGCAATTTTTGAGTTCATTTCCGACTTAGTTATATGAAACACGTTCAAATAGTAAGGTATATTTTAAGAAATTTGAACCCCCAATATTATCTTATGTTTACCATTTTTTCTTGTGTGGTCCTTCCTTGTAGCTAACAGTGTCCCTTCACGATATTGTTTTCATATAGTAGTCAAAATGATAAAGTGGAGCCTTGGCGTAACGGTAAAGCTGTTTCCTTTTGACCACGAGGTCACGGGTTCGAGTCCTGGAAACAGCCTCTTGCAGAAATGCAGGGAAAGGCTGCGTACAAAAGACCCAAAGTGGTCAGACTCTTCCCCGGACCCTGCGCAAGCGGGAGCTATGTGCACCAGGCTGCCTTTTTTGTAGTAGTCAAAATGATGCCTTCTACCCAGGGACAGGTGTAGCGTCCCTCTTATAAATTTAACAGTACTGAAAATTGGAAATAGGTTATACGCAGGGAGTAACATAATTTAGTTTGTGCAGGTACAAAATAAACCTTGTAGGCCAAATCTTAGCTCTTGTGGTGAACCCTCTGATAGCATCAAGCCATGTCCCTGTGCCTTCTCAGAATTCCCTTTTTTGGTTGCAATGCAGGTGCTTTAATGGTTTTGACGTTAAAAGTCATTTCATGCTCAATGAACTATAATGATGGTCTCTTGAAGGAAGATGAGGGTCTACGTGATGCTCAGAAGAAGTATCGCTTGACTACGATGCCTTCTCTAGTCGAATATTTCGGTTACTGCCTCTGCTGTGGCAGCCACTTTGCTGGACCAGTATATGAGATGAAAGATTATCTTGAATGGACTGAAAGGAAAGGAGTAAGTTGCCTTCGTCTACTTTTGGTAGGTTTACGCCATGTTTTGCTTAATCCCGATTTTGTATGATCTTCAACAGATATGGGCAAGCTCAACTCCTTCACCATTATTACCCACTCTGCGCGCTCTAGTTCAGGCTGGAATATGCATGGGGTTATATTTGTATCTGTCACCTATGTTTCCGCTTTCACGATTTAGTGAACCTCTATATTATGAATGGGGTTTCTGGCACCGGCTCTTCTTTCAGTACATGTCAGGATTTACTGCTCGTTGGAAATACTACTTTATATGGTCAGTTTCAGAAGCTGCAATTATTATATCTGGCCTGGGTTTCACTGGTTGGTCTGATTCTTCTCCCCCAAAAGCCAAATGGGATCGTGCTATAAATGTTGATATTCTGGGCGTCGAACTAGCTGGAAGTGCAGCTCAATTGCCACTTAAGTGGAATATTCAAGTGAGCACATGGCTAAGATACTGTAAGTTCTATATCTTGATATTCCAGCAGATCATCATTGTTTTTAACATGCTTTATTGGACGATATAATGCCTTTTCATCAAATTTTGTGTTCTCTTTATAAACTACTCCCTCTATCACTCAATATAATATCGTTTTTCAAGCTACGTTAGCTTGAAAAACGATCTTATATTGTGGGACGGAGGGAGTAGAAAGCAAAATATGAAAGCACATTGAGGGTCCTTTATGCATCACACACTATACTACTTTGCTTACCACTATCAAGATCTGTGCAATCTAAGACTTGGAGAACAAGGAAGCATTATCTGTAATTCTGCATTTATTAATTTGTCTAAAAGGTTCAGTATTTTTCGTTGTGTCTGTACAATGAATTAGTTGATAGTACATAATGCTAGATTTTGAGGACCTGTAAATTGATTTTGTTGACCACTTGATGATTCTTTGGAACCTTTTGGTTGCCAGTTTTTGTAGTGTGGATGAGAGAAGCATGTATACCTGTAATTCATGATCTTTAGCTGATTTCAAAACTCTGTACTTGTACATTATGGACTCATGTATTAGTAATTTGTCTCATCATTGACTCCTTGAGAAATGATCGGCTTGAAGTTTACCTTTGCGCTAAGTATGGTATGCGCCAAGCAGTCTGTTTTTATGCAATGCCATATTTGGGGCGATGCACTTTGGTTGTACCTATATAATGTATTGAATGCCACACATTGAAGCTGTGCTGTTATCAGTTGCATGAGCCATTGCTCCACTATTATTTTCAGATGTATATGAGAGGCTAATTCAGAAAGGGAAGAAGCCTGGTTTCCTTCAGTTGTTGGGTACACAGACAGTCAGTGCTATCTGGCATGTGAGTTTTATTTTCCCTCTCCACCTTCTGTATAATTAATAATTCCTGTTCACCGTATATCAAACTTGTCATGGAGCAGAGCATCCTGAAATTTGTTGAACAGTAGCTAAATGAAACTAGAATGCTCTAGCGGGAATTCAGAGCTGCTATTGTCCCGGTAATGGAACCTTAGTACTTGCCTTTAAGAATACGCACTATGGGTCATTGCAAACTTGCGTTTTCCCCATGGTAATAACTGGCTTGCCTTGTGACGTATTAGTAACCTTTTGCCTTAGCAAGCTGTTGCTTGTGATGATTGATACTTTGCCAATCCAGCAAGCTTTGGTCTGATTTTTTACTGTTCTACAGGGACTGTACCCAGGATATATGATATTCTTTGTTCAGTCGGCATTGATGATAAATGGTTCAAAAGGTAGCTCAATCCTCCCCTTTCCTGACATTTCTGAAGTGTACTTGATTGAAAGCTGTGTGAGCTTGTAATTCTGATTTGGCTTCCTCTTTTGGTACAGTTATATACAGATGGCAACAAGCTGTGAGCAATTCAGGCCTCCGCACTATCCTGTCTTTACTAAATTGTGCATACACCATGATGGTGCTTAACTACTCATGCATTGGCTTCCAGGTTAGTTTCATGCCTCTGAATCTGGCTATACTTTACCCTGTAGCAAACTGACACAATCTGATCAGGTCGCTTGTCTGTAAAGGAATAATCTGTGCATATAAGGTTTTGCAAGTATTAGTTCCCTTTAGGTTTCAGAGGATGATTATTATGATCTGTGCCACAGTAAATTTCTCCCTTTGTTTTATTAATTCTTACCTTTGATAATTATTATGCATATAAGCTTTTGCAAGTATCATTTAGGTTTTGACTTAACCAAAATGATATTCATCATACGTAGTGAAGTCAGGTTGCTTCACAAATTTAGTTTAGATAACTTAGATTCACGAGTGCTTTAGTTTCTTAGCAAAGTTACCACTTGGATCATGATGTGCGACCGGCATATCTGAATATTATAAAAGGAGAAAAAATGCTTATTCCGGACAAATCCCCCTGCTTTACATAGAAATTGAAATAGCTTACCTATTCAGCGCCTACTCCTGCACGCGCACACCTGTTTCTTCTCGTTTCTCTCCCCCATGGACTCACCAGTAGAGGAGACGATGGCTTCGCAGCTCCCGGTGGGCTGTTGCGTGCTCTTCCCGGCGAGTCCTCCGGTGACCATTCTGCTTACCCCCCCTGCTTTACATAGAAATTGAAATAGCTTACCTATTCAGCGCCTGCTCCTGCATGCGCACACCTGTTTCTTCTCGTTTCTCTCCCCCATGGACTCACCAACAGAGGAGACGATGGCTTGCAGCTCCCGGCGGGCTGTCGCGTGCTCTTCCCGGCGAGTCCTCCAGCGTCCATTCTGCATCTGCCCTGCCCTGCCCTGCCCCCCCCCCTCCCAATTGTACAATTCTAGAAACCCTAGAGGGGAGGCCATGGAAAACTGCAAGACCACAGTGACAGCTCCCCTCCGGTGACCCCAGATGCAGCAGGAAAGTAGGACAACTTAGGGCGGTAGAGGCACCTTTTGTTTTCTTTTGGAGCAACCAGCAAGAGCACTTCCTTTTCCTTTAGAGAGGAGAGAACAATGTATGTACAAGAGTGAGCGTGTATTTAAGGGGAACACGCCAAAACGCCAAACCCAGACGTAAAATGTGCTACACGGGAACCATGGCAAGGCCCTGCCGTGCACTCTGAAAGCGAGCTCACGCGGATGATGTCCTTGAGGGCCAAACTCGCCATTTTGATGTAGGTTAGCCTCGATCCCTTGAAGATCCTTCGGTTTCTCTCTTTCCATGCTTCCCAAATCACAAAGGAAGCATCCACTGAGTCGACGTGCATCATTCTTCGATGCCCTGGTGAGCATCACATCCCATCAGGCATCGATTGAAGGGAAGTTAAAGGTCGGCTGAGCGGGCGTGACCCCCATGCCCAGCCAGGTCTGCACCAGGTTCCAAATCGCTGTGGTGAAAGGGCAGTTTTGCATAAGTGAGTTGGGGTATCCTGGGCGCGAAGGCATAGCACCTAGGGTCATGAGGCCAGCCATTTTTGCTAGGTTGTCAGCCGTCAGAATCCTACCCTGGAGCACCAGCCAGAATATAATCTGCATTTGGGTTCCGCGTGTGCCTTCCAGATTTTATTGTGGCCCTTGCAGAGACAGCCAGCGACAAGGTGGACATGTGTCTGCGGTCCCTCGACGCAATTAGGATACGGGAGGCGAGGTAGGAGACGAGCGAGGCGACCATGGTGTTGTGCTTGCGCAGCAGCTGTCAAGGCGGCAAGGAGGGGGGCATGCTGCCAGGTAGATGAGACCACCAGATTCAGCGCGACTCAAGGAAAAACCGATATTCTACAGCAAACTCGGAACCTGCTGTTAGTCGCTGATATGAATGGTGCTGGTGCTAGATTTTTTTTTTTGAAAAGGAGGATAATCCTGGCCTCTGCATCAGGACGATGCATGCAGCCATATAATTTTAATAGTGCAAAATCAAGCAGCTGAACCCCATCGACCTGGAAAAATTAGATGCTAGATGGAGAGGAATCAAAGGAATGCATCCTAGTGGGTTAATTGTGTAGAACAATGGCAGGGCCTATCCAAATGAAGCGTTGTCGTTGCCATCATATCAGCTGAGGACGAAGAAGGCTATAATAATGCTTTGCCTGATTCGAGCATGGCCATCTCCTGACATTGCTAGCTCGGTGAACTAAAACTATCAGCCAGCAAGTCAATCACCGAACCTTAAGTCTATCCACATCCACAATTAGTAGTGCTGTACTGGCCTATTACCAACCCAGCTCACCTTACAACTTGCATGCCTAGCTTCCTTCCACTGAGGGCAAAAATGTCTTTTTACACGTTCAATAGATGCCCTTGGGTTGTTCACTGTTATGACATTGGCAAGAAGTTGTGCTTGTGTGATGGCAAATAAGCACATCACCTTTGTTTGATGGCAATTCAGCAAACCAAGCGTAAGTAGTAGTGAACACTAGAGGTACCAGGGTATTACTTTTAGCATTACTGTTTTTGTGGAGAAAGAAAGTCGTGTTAAATTCCTAACATTCTTTTGTTTCAACACAGTAGCTTTCTGGAACATATGCCTTTCGCAATCATCTTCCACATAAATAAAACACACCGACATTTACAGTGTTCTATGTTTTTGTTTTCCTGAAGGTACTGAGCTTCCAGGAGACCTTGGCATCCTACAAGAGCGTATATTATGTTGGCACAATTGTTCCTATTCTATGTGTCTTGCTAGGCTATGTTATCAAGCCCGCGAGACCTGTGAAGCCGAAGGCTCGCAAGGCAGAATGAGGAACAAGTGGATTGATGTTTTACATAGATGAGTTACGAAGCTTCAATGATGATTATGACAAGATAGTTTTCAGTTTACTTCATGTTTGTGAAACAATATCAAATTTAGCAAAAAGGATGGCTCTAACACCTTGGAGCTCCATTGTAATTGACGAATCATTAAAAATCTGTCATTTCGTTGGGTTGATCACCCTTTTGTTGTACCACATGCAACGCATGGTTTTTGGCCCTAAAGCTGATGTTTGTTATTTATTCATGTGAAGTTTAAGCCTTTTTTTGCCTTGGTCTATTCAAACTGAAGTATTTTCACACCTTCCCATTGGCACCGTAGTGTGAACCTATTGCTGGTTCATAGTCGTGTGCATCATGCCGAGTTGGTAGCAGCTGGAGCTCCTAGAACAAACATTCGTCTTTTGACCACTCCAGCACTCACTTTGAAGGCAGTTTTGGTCAGGTGACGGCTGAAACTGAGGTCAAGATCACTAGAAAGATAGAAGTTGGTCATATACAACGAACGAGTCGGAATTAATCGGACGCATCTTTTTGCTCGGGTCATATAAATGGTGCTATAGCGGCATGAATGCAATATCTATGGGTGCTCCGGTCCGGTCCAAGTCCGACTCAGCTGATTGACTGACTGACATGCAGTTGCGGTGGTTCTGACGCTGTTGGCCATTTTCATGTTTGCCCAATTGTGTCCCAACATATGTTGGGGCCACGGTAAGTACATGCATGCACAGCCTGAAAGTGCCTGCTTGGTGCATCTGACGCGAGTCCACTAGAGGGCAGCCTGGTGTGCTACAGTGCTATGCAGGAAAAGGGACAGTGATGGGATGTA
>CBQS010234489.1:0-11281 GCA_900070015.1 Hordeum bulbosum | reverse complement strand
ACCGTTGGCGATATTGAACGGCTTGTCGGATGTTCATCTACCTCCGGCGAACTTGGTGATTCTTCCTCCGGCGAACTCGAAGGCGACATGATGCTTTTTTGGACGAAGTAGTTCGGGGTTTGAAGGATATACTTGTCCAAGCACGACGAACTTGGTGATTCTTCCTCCGGCGAACTCGAAGGCGACATGATGCTTTTCTGGACGAAGTAGTTCATGATTTGAAGGATATACTCGTCCAAGCACATAACCTGATGGAGGATACGGCCGAGGACCCTTCCTTCTTATAGGAGCGAAGTCCAATCCTGTTCGGACTCTCCCTTGATCTGTGTTGGAGAAGAACACAGTCACAAATTTTGAATCCAAATCAGACACGGGGAAGTCAAAGATTGAGAAGCTTACGACGAAGACAGGTGACCGTGGCGCGTGCTCACGGCCGGCGAACGCGACCGACGGCGGACAGGTGACGGTGGTGCGTGCTCTCCGCAGCTAGCCGCACCTGCATCTCGCGAGTGGAGCGACGTCATTCCCGAGCCCCTCGGGCAACCTCCCTCCGGCCATCTACAACGTCTCCCTCCGGCCATCTCCGGCGTCGCGTGGTCACCTCTGCCCGAGCCCCTCGAGCCTCCTCCCTCCGACGTCCATTCGAGGCGCGGCGTCGCGTGGTCAACTCTGCCACTAAGCTCGCGAGCGCAGCGACGCCGTTCCCAAGCCCCTCGAGCAACCTCCCTTCGGCCATCTCCGGCGTCGGGTGGTCACCTCTGCCCAAGCCCCTCGAGCCTCCTCCCTCCGGCGTCCATTCAAGCCGCGGCGTCGTGTGTTCACCTCTGCTGTTGAGCTACCGGCCGCGTGTGCGTGTGGATAAGAAAACGCTGACCAAAACGCTGACCAAAAGTGAAACGGGGAGGGGAGGACTGCGGGTTGATTTCTCAAAAACAGGAGGACTTTTTTGCAAAAGTACCACAATGGTGAACGGCCAAAAGCAATAGCCACTTTAGTATTATAAAGATAAAGATATATCACGCCATGTGTGTAGATGTTGGCGTTTTGCACAAGGGCATCACTAAGTGGGCCCGCCTCTCAGCACGAGACTGTAGCAAAGACTCAAAAAAGCCACGGTAGTTAACACCTTCATTGTAGTGATCGATTTATTTTAATTTTTATTCGGTATATTTTAATATTAAAGTGCAACAAGTTTTTGAAAAATAAATAATTTCTAAAATTAACAAAAGGATAATATTTTCTGCATATTTTCTTAATTCTGAACAAATGGAATTTCCGATCATTTTTTAAATATTCTTAACATTTCTAATTTCTGAAAGATAAAAATGAGATTTCCATACTTTTTTTAAATTTCCTATCATTTAAAAAAATCTATAAAAACAAGTAAAAGGAAACCGGACAAAACCTTTTTGGAAAGTTACTAGAACCAGATACAAAACTTTCAGAAAGTTCCCAAAACAAAAATTCCTCTTGTACTGTAGCTACCTAATGTACTATCCCATCTCAAGTTTGATTACTTGCTTGCCTGTGCGAAGCAGCGGTAATTTGTCACAGAAAACGGCATAATAGAATTTGTCGGTTAATTACCCATCTCTCTCGAAAAGAGCATATGGAGGTCGTTCTGCTTGGAGCCTTTTTATGTATGCATTTATTTTTTTTAATAAAAACATACACATATGCATGTAGACTATAAGCTTAATTGGTTTGATGTCAAAAGTTGACATGCCAAATGTTGGCTAGAGATTACCCAAAAAGCATTTCGTCCCGCTTATATATAAAGCAATGATCAACGTATCCGATACAAATCCATGCCTTCAGAACACATGCACACACACCCAGGATAGGATACATAGACGCTGAGGACGGCAACAACATCCCTAGCACTAAGAGCATCTAGGAGCTTCAACCGTGAACATGCCACCGCGAAGAAGTGAAGCCGCATATGACGAACCGTGGGCTCCAAGGTGGCGCCTTCACCAAGAATGCGACACTGGAGCACCGCCACCGGCCGATCTGAGGATCAGAGTTTCCTTCGGAGCAACGGGACGGGCAATAAGAGCCGCAACGACGCCTTCAAGAAGGGAACGAGCTTCGCCGGCGCCGGTCCATCCGAAGAAAGAGCAGGTTTTCACCCCGGCCAACACTCACCACCGCCGAACGCCACACCCCGGCTACCACGCCGTCCACACGGCCATGGCAGCCAGGCAACACCGAGGCACGGGCTCTGCCTATGAGCACCGCGCCACCACCTCCAGGGCCGCCGCCCCGGTATCCAAGACCTTGACACCACGTCACCTGAAACCTGCAGCCGTCCCAACCGAAGAGATGAGCGGAAAGGTCCCTCCTTTCGCACCCCTGGTCGACCCCAGTGTCGAGACCCCATGGGCCGGCCACAACTGGCCTCCATCGAGCCATCCTACAGAACCGGGCGCGAGACGAGCTCAGTCCTACCGACGGGTGCGAGACGGGCCAGTCGTGCAGTAGGGCGCGAGACAAGCTTGGTCCCGCGACACCAGGCGCGAGACGGACAATGGGCCGCACCTGGGAGAAGACCAGCCCATCGACGAGAGAAGCGAATGGGCGTCGAGGAAAGGGGTCGAAGGCCGACACAAGCAGCCTACAGACGAGTCGACGCCAGAACAATCCGTCCGGCCGCCGCAGTCAACCTGCCACCACCGCATCACCTGCGCCTCCACGCCCTGGCCAGATCCACCCGGAGCCCCACCACCCCGCATCGGAGTAGCGCGAACCCCAGCTGCACCACCACCTCCACAGGGTTGCCGGCCACCCCCCTGCCAACGCCGGGACGCGCTGACCCCCAGCCCACATCGAAGTCCAGATCTGAGTGATCCGCAGCCGTTGGCCTAGACCCCAACACGCCATCGCCGCGATGCCCATCACGCCACTGACGCGAAACCGCAGCCATCTGGCTCCAGCTCGCCGCTGCCCTGCGCGCCCGTCTAGCGTCGATCCGCTCCAGCCAATTTTTGTTGCCAATCTCACAAAAGGTTATCAAATGTTCGCAACTTTGATTTTGTCAAATGTTGGCTTGTCAAATATTGGCAATGCCAAATGTTGGTAGCAAACCAATTAGCCTCTATGTACATATGAATTTTTATAACAATATATTTCATACGCAGCATACAAGAAAAATAAATATGTATATCTGAATGGGGCTTTTGTGTTATTGGGCCTAGATTATTTTTCTAGCTTTCAAATCATTATACTTCCGTCCTCTACAACTCCGCACTCATCTCTCTCTTGCCAAATACCTTAACTTTTGTTGTTTAATTAGTGACATGAATTCAAAATGTCATTTTACTAGTTTAGCATTAAGCACTAGACTGTTTACTCCCATATCTGGTAGCATTGATGCCAGTCAGTTAGTGACAAGAATGCAGATGCTATAACAGAGTATTGAGAGTGGTCTTATTGGCATGACGCAGTGGCACACATACGGTTTGGGCAATGTGGCATTTGCTAGATGATTCTATGTAAATCAATAATATTAGTAATCAAAATAATACGAGTAGCACAGTAAAAATATTCAAAACAATATAAATTTTTAAGTACTCCAAACAATATTAGATTTTGTGGAGATTAGGAAAGTTAGAAGAAAAAGAATTGAAATTCAGAAGAAAAATAGAGTCTGGCTTTTTTCTGGTCTGGATTTTCAAAATCCCAACATGCACCCTAATGTCCTACTCCTGAAAGTAAATGTTATATCGGTTATAAATACCTTAAGATAATTATGTGCCACCCACATCGCATGCCACATCAGCAAAACAACTCTCAAAACTGTCATATTGAGCCGCTTTTCCAAGTTGAGGGTCTCAGCCACATGTATATGCGCTGGAATGGAAAACAACAAGCAAAAGTACCCTTTTTTTTCCTCAACAGAAAATGCAAGAAATGGTATACAAGATCAGTACCAAGAGTATACGTTATAGATAGTACTCCCTCTGTCCCAAAATAACTGTCTCAAGTTTGTACTAGCTCTAATACAAAGTTGTACTAAGCTCAAGACACTTATTTTGGGACGGAGGGAGTATATGGGTAAATAAATCTGTGGCAGCTGTCGTATAGATCTGTGTGAAAGAATGATGGTTCCAGGGAGCAGCCTGACTTTCATCCTATCCTACACCATCAATGGAATAATCATGAAATGATGTTCCTTTTGTCACCGATGCTACAAATGTTCGCGTCCTGCCGGACCATCACTCTAGCAGAAGAATGTTCATGTTCCTCCTTTTGCTAACTGTGATTTGTTAGAATTTCTTCACATGCACCATGGCTCCTTGCTTCGCACTAGATTCAAGCATGGCTTCCAAAACAGCAACATCACGAGCACCTTCGACATAAGAACTGCGGGGTTCAGCCTCGTGATCCCCATCCTGCATGAGTTGCAAGTTAGAGAGAGTATGATGAAATCCTGGGATGCTTTTAAGCATTCTGTGGAATATAGGGAAATGTTCTTTGGTTTACGGCAAATTCTGACATTATCAGGATCCACGATGCATGTGAGAAAAAAAAAACTGAGATTGATCAACACTAACAACATACTTTGCTAGCCTGCACCATGTCATGGACAAATGCTTTCAGTTCTTCATGAACACCACAGAATGGGTAAAATGTCTTCTGGCACTGCCCACTTTCGTTTGAGAATAGCACCTGCGAATGCATGACAAGGAAAGCTCACAAGTATAATGTTGATTTACACTGTTTCAATCATGTGGGGCAGTTGGAAGACAAGGAAAGCCTGCATCCTTGCGAACAAGATACCATATATCGCTTGAGTGCAGAAGGATGCACGTTCAGGGAAAAGGCGGAATAAGACCTTTTTGCGCGCGCTAATTAGCTATCTCTAGAATCCAAGGTTGCGTCCATGTATTTGCCGAAGCTGGCGTACTTGTAAATGGCCGTGGTAGGGTACTAGGTTCTTGGTTTTTTGGCTAGCCAAGTCCACACGTTAGTGTTATAACAGTCAAACTATATTATCTTCTTTAAATGTAATGATGCCCGACATAAAAAGAATCAGACGCCCAAATCCAAGTCAGTTTCGACACAAGTGTGCATATCCGGGTAGCATTTTCATGTCCAAAGTCCTTTTTCCGAATCAGAAATAGAATATGCACCTTTGTCCAAGTAACACTATTATTTGTAACAATGCACTGTGATAATAATGTAAGGAATAAAACAATACCAAACTCGTGGAAGCAAATAAGAAATAGGGGAAGCCAATGGGGTGGATGGTGTGTGACTGGCAGGCCGCATAAACAGTGAAAAGCAGGCTGAAAGTTCATTTGGCACTTGCAGAAAGGATGGTATTTACCTGGTAGCCATGCTTCCCGCCATCAACTCCACGTTCAATTTGTACTGTTCCCTTTGTTCCATCAACCCGCCACAATATCTGAATATCATATGTCTAGCAATATCAGCAAAATGGAGGAAAAGAAAGAATGTGGTGAATGATTGATAACCTAGCATGCCTAAAGAATATATATGTGCCACACATCTTTTGCAACAAAATAAAGCTTAACCTTTGGCGACCTCGAATTAACCGCAAATACTAAGACCCCAGCGCATCCATTTTCCAGTTGGCTGCATCAACACATCAAGGGTCTGTAAGATCTAAAAATGCAACATTTACAAAATTCACTTTGTATCTTCCATAACTTACAAAAGAGAACAGATGTTATCAGGTGGTGGTAAATCCGTATCCACATGACGGGAGATAGATGATACAGTTGCTACTTCCGAACTAACAAGCTGTTAAAAATGAGCTCATATCTTAATAACAGAGTAAGGAGAACTAAACAAATGATAACCTTCATAATAATCTTAAATAGCACATTAATTAGAAGCCTTTTCAATTCACTTGCATTATGTTGTCCGTAAGTGGGCAAGTGGAAAATCAAACTTACTTCAAAATGTTCATAGTGACAGTTGTGTACTTGTAAACTGTATTTTTCATGGCCTATGTCTGTGTAGTGAGTATCAAATCGCTTGAATGGATAATATTTCTGATGTCTGTTTAGCGAGTATCAAATCGTTCAAATGGATTACGATAACTCCTCACTTTACTTATATTTACAAAAGCCAGGAGCAGGTACAAAATAGGATGGCAAATACCATTCTTAGTCCTGCAATGAAGTGCACGCCCATATCCAGTATGAAACCACCCTGCAATTTATTGCTATCATAGTGAGGACCAAGGATAGACATATTGACTCGTTACAATGAAATACTTGTTATTTCAAACAAAGTAAATGGTATGCAGTGATTCTTTCTTTGCAGGACTCAAGAGAAGAGAAAAAAAAACAGAAATGTAGTTGCTGCAAAGAATAACTGCAATCATTTGGATACTTCACAACCGAAAAAGCTAAATGGCCTAGATACTGCAGACTTGCAGTCATGTGAATTGCATTTCCATGCCAACAGAAAGATCCCAGTACATAAGAAACAAAAAATTGACAGAACTACACAATCAATGTAGACAGAATATATGCCACCAGCACCTCTATGGATTTCGATTATGTATGCACAGAAGTTAGACAAACTTGCGTCGATAAGCAAACAGAGTTGTATAACATTTTGATTAACAAGTTGAGCTGACACTGGCCAAAAGAAAAACATGCGATTTATTCAAACATTATAGTGACTTTCCTACGTAAAAAAGTATTGGTTGGTAAGTGGCTTATGTTCAGTGAACATGCAGCTAACCAGTAAACACAACCCAATTAACTATACATTACTCATATGTGTTGTTAGGTAAGCTGAAAGGGAAATCAATCCCAACGATTTTATACTTCAAATAATGCTGTAGCATAGAAAATCAGGTGATATGTATGATGAGGACAAGTGCAGATAAAGCATGTTGCACTGAAAGAAAGAAAGAAAAAAAGTGGTTGTGCGACTTGATTCCTTACCACAAAATTTCGTCTCCAGGAGCTACTGAAATATGGATTCGAACTGTTCATTGATCCTTCAACAATAACTTGGATGTTCATCATATCACCAATATCGTTCATCAACTTGCTTGACTGTCGATAGAAGTCCAGAGATTACAAAAGTAAACTAACAATAAAAAATTACGGCTGCAAATGTTTACCTCCACAAATGCAGGTTCAAATCTGTAGTTCTCTCCAACAGCCCAAATTGGTTTATAGGGGAACTTGCTTGGAAATGAGTTGTAGACTGACAGTGCAGTTTCTGCTTCGGTTGTCGCTGAAGTTTTTGGACAAAGCTGATCACATACGCATTCATCTTATCCAGTATTATGGTGCTCATGAAAGAAGCGCCGAGAAGCTACATGTACTTACATCCAGAGGCAGGTTTCTCTTCAGAGCATCAGGAAATGTATCATGCAAACCGCAAGAAACCAATTAGGATATTTAACAAGGTAATGAGATGGTAATAACCAAGAGAAAGAATTATTTACTCTCGCTACCAGTCATATAGCTCAAATCGGACAGTTACGATCAGTTTCATATGTTTTCCTTTTCCCACTTACCTTGAATCACATGCTTTCCTGCCTTGAGCATCTTCAAGGAAAGCTCAACCTGCACATTTGGACAACACTGAGTGGAACACTTGGCTAGGTTTTGGACTACTTTTGCAGTCCAGCGTTGCGCCAACAGCTCTTTATACAGGTGGACAGTGAAGTCAAATTCTCAGAGCATCAATTCGGAAATGAAAGGAATTATCCATGACCCGTGCATACCTGGACTTGGCCTGCAAGAACAACGGCGACGCCGAGGATGGAACGGTCTCCCATGATCTCCTCCAGCCCCGCATCGCCCCATTTACACTCGATGTCAGGCGCAAAATCGCGCGCGAGCTCCACGGCAGCCTCGGCGGATTCCTGGAGGATGGTGCGACGACAGTCGGATTACACACGAAGAGCAGAAGCAGCTAAGCTTTAGAGTCACGGCACGGGAAAGGGGTGAGAGAGGGCAGGGGAGGGGGGGACGCCTGACCTGGGTACGGCTCCAGATGGCCTTGAGGACGACGAGGTGGGAGATCTCGCGGAGCCTGGGGATGTACTGCGTGCGCGCGAAGATGCCCGCGCCGACCACCGCGATCCGGGGAAGAAGCTCGCCGTCCCCCGCCATTCTTCTTCTTGTTGGAGTATCGTTTGCCTCACCACTGAAGTGAAGAGAAAGGCTGCTGCTGAATCAGATCTGATGATGATGAGGCCTCTTCAGCTAGTTTTTTCTTTAACAAGAAGAGAATTGCTCGATTAATTATGACACCGACTGATTTTTCGAAGAAATCAGCCTACTAGACCTGTTGGATCCTTCTCGCGTAACCGTTCAATCTGTCATTTGCAATGTCGCATCAACACCCCCATGTTTCATGTTTCCTGCGGCAGTAGCAACGCAACAATATGTGTTGCCACTGGATAGCATCGCCGTCTGACCCGTAGCCATCGCTCCACAGCAGGAGCTGCACCCCCATCAAAAGTGTCGATTGTTCCAGCATCTGTCACACCCTTGTTTCCGCTTGCAGCAGTTGTAGTCGGCCACACGACATCATTGCAAGCCATGCAGCATCCCTCTGCCATGCAGCATCATCGAAAGTCGTCGCAGTGACCAAGGCTTGCAGCATCGAAGTGATGCATTGCAACACTAATAGCGTCTACGGGTGATGCATCGCAGCACTTGTGCCTCCTGTAGCGTTGTGCCCCATCCGGCTTGCAGGGCCAGTGAGTCATCGATGCCTTCTGTAGCGTTGCGACCCATTCAGCTTGTAACGTCAACGAATGATGCATTGTAGCACCGGTCGCCATCGGCGAGTGTTGCCTCATAGCACCACACAACAACCATCCTTGCTTCAAAATAAGGTTGCCACTTTTGCAACATCAATTAAAGAGCGTGGGCTTGGGACAGTAGCTTTGGATAGAAACGTTCATGCAAAGAGCAGCAGAAGAAAAAGAGAAAGGTTGGAGACCAAAGGAATTGTGTTTGGGTGAAACGGGTGGCTCATCGTGTTTCGCAGGAGATGAGATAAGGTTGGATCCCCACCAAGATATGCGACGTGCATAGACATTGGTTGACGTGAGACGTGTAATCGGCCAGTTTAAGAAAAGCATTTCCGGTCGATTATCGCAAAATCGGAAGAAAATGATCCGTTTCAACATGTCTACAAGACATGACGTCACCTATCAACATGAGAGGCTCTCACACATTGTTGAAGATACAAAGAATATTGGGGTTGTCTATAAATTATCATTGTTGTTACATCTCCTTGAGAAAGTGACTCTGACTTCACTAAGGACAGCCCACTAAAAGTCCTTGCCGTGAACAACACATGAAATCTCTATTGGTCTATGCCAAATTTCTTTAAAGAAAACTATGCCAAACAATTGGACCGGCATGACTGAAGACTAGACAACTCGGATTCAGCAACGAGTCTCGTGGAAGAAAGAAGCATGCCTTGACTAAGCCCAACATGATCAATGAAGATTGCCAGACACTGATCCTATCCTTCTCATGGCATCGTTGCCATGACATTGGCATGCATGCTACAACTCCAAGTTAACACTGCAATGTAGGAAGCAAGAACAAACCCAAAGACAAGCCGAAACGACTCTATTCTTCTCACCATCATCATCGCTGCCATCATTGGCGGATTTAGAATTAAACTGGAGGGTGTGCACACTTAAAAAAAATTGAGATATGTTTAATTGATTTGGTTGGGCCTTGAAAATCAGGACTTATTTACATGGTAAAAAAATACATCCCAAAATTCTGGGTGTGCCATGGCACACCCGGCACACCCGCTGGTACGTCACTGGCTGCCACACGAGTTGCAACACCGTCGAATACAAGGCTCGTGTTTTCATGAGATCTCATGGGTAACTTTCGATGGGATCAACACTCCCCTATCTCTTTAGGATCGTGAGACTATAGTAAGGATGGGAATGGGCTGCCCCGAGCCCGGACCTGGTACTCGTTGGCCCCTCGGCTTTGTTCGGGGACATGGAGCCAGCCCAATGATCCAGTGATGACCGGACTCATGTCCCATTGGGTAACATTGTCCATCCATTTTAATACTAGAATTGCACAAAACAGTGAGTGGTAACAAAACAACATCTTTTCAAATAACATCATTCAGTGGTAGGAATTGTTAGCATGTTAGGATCTCTAGAGTTCATATGTTCAAAGAACAAGGTGCATGTGTTGCCCCATTTCTATTTGTAGCATGAACAAAGGTAATTTTGGATCAATACTTTAAAAAATTCTATAAACACAAGACTAACAATCCTCACAGATGCATATGCTATTGCAAAGGCTATACAACCTTGGGCAACAAAAGTTAGGTCGACCCACTTGTCCTGATGAGCAGGGCTGTCCCGTTTCCTTGCCCAATTTCTATACGAGGCGGGTCCAGAAGTCCCATTGGCAAATTTTGGGTCAGATTGATGTCAATGGGTAACATCGGCCCATTCCCATCTTGCGAATATAGCAATCGGAAGAATGAATTCAGCAAGTGTCCATCAAACCACTTCAGATCTTTCCAATGTACTTTTACATACTTGTTCCCCAACAAATGCAACATACAATTACGATCCAGAATGCTTTCACACACAGAAGTTACACCCTCAATTACAACTTCCCTAAAACCACTCGCAATGTCTATGCTCTCTACACTCAGCTGCAAGCTAGAACAGCCTAACAAATCATCCCGGCAACAATGGGGAAAATGTAAAAACAACTGTGTACGGCGCCGCTCCATGTGAACACATTATTGACGACCAACCTGAGAACGGAAGGGGGCGCGTCGATTGCGCCCTCTCATGGGATGAACCTAAACACGAAAGCGGGGCTCTGGAAGTCGACGAACTTGTAAGATCCTTCGAGCGAGTTCAGATAGATTGCTTCGCGGGGCTCTTCGCTCACGCCGCTCTGCATGGCGTACTCCAGCGCCATTTCATAGTCAACCTGGTGGTTTGATGTCGGGGCAAACAAGATCAATCTTACAATAACAAATCAGAACCGGTGGAAGTTAGTACAAATTTTTTTAGTCCATGCCGCGATTCAGGTCTAGAAGTTCCTTTGCACTAAGAAAGGCAGTTGATAGTTATAAGTTGTTATAATGTAATTTCATAAAGATATAGATTTGTGTAAACCAGATATGACCTTTATGTGCAGCAGTGTAGTTACAGAAAGGTGCAAAACTATGGGCTTTATAGAGCATGGGATGAAAAATATACTCCCTCCGTTCCTAAATACAAGTCTTTTTAGATATTTTAGATATTTCACTAGATGACTACATA
>CBQS010234480.1:0-11296 GCA_900070015.1 Hordeum bulbosum | reverse complement strand
GACTACATTTACCCACTCGCATGAAAACGCTCAACATAAATTCAATGCACGTGCAGTCCTAGCACATTGGTTCATAGCCACACAGATCCCACAAGATGCACTAAAAGCATAGATCACACCCACATCTATGTCGTCTTTATTAATTAAATCACTAGACGTAATCTACGGTTTTCAAAAGCATGTAGGGTTTCATTAAAAAAACTACGACAACCACGCTAGTTAGGCCCGTACCCTTTAGTGATGCCTACTCATTGTGACCACTATCGTCACTACCGCAGCCACAGAGAGGCCTAGAACTACACGTAGAAGAAGGCTCACAAGAGACCCCCTAGTCCACTTGTCGGTAAGAGAGGACACTATTAATTGGGATGCAACTAGCATTGTTGGAAATGGATTTTCGTTTCTTTTTCCAAACTTGTCGTGGCTCCGAGAGGCGAGTCCTCAGATGCCCCTAGCACAACAACACCAGTACCTCACCAAAGGTACACCAAGAAACATTACACTCACTTCGATTGTGCCTAATCAAATGACTTGAATTATCATTTCACTATTATCTCCTAGGAGAAGTAGGCATAATTTTGGTCTCCACCTTAGAAATCTCAAGGACGAGATTTTCTTAAGGGGGTAGGTTTGTAACACCCCAAAAATGAGACCATTCTGATTTTTGTGCGGTTACTGACTTTGGACTCTCTTCCAAACGTTTTCTTATGAAATTTCTAATTAAATTTCACCTCGCCTAGCTATACCTGGATCAAATCACAACCAAGACAAATTCACGTCAATTCTCGGTCAACTGGAAATTGAAACTCTAGATCTGTCTGTCATAAAGGATCACTTTCTTTTTTGAGACAGATCACCCCAATATTTGAAGAGGCTTCCGCTCCATATGGATCAAGGGAGTAACCCAATATTGCTAAGATTAGTGAAATATTTATCTTACAGAAACAATTCTAATTTTTGTTACATTAGGAAAATAAATCTAGAAAATACTTAAGCACATTAACAATTGATGAAATAAATTGGAGATGATCACCACATGATGGCAACAAATGTGCATGCCACCGTGAGGAACCAACTAATGGCCGAGTGTATTCCTACCAGTGCATGGCTTGTATACATGGTTCTCATTATTTTTGAAAGATCCAACAAATCGCTGGCATTTCATTCATTAGCAAGAAGCAATGGGAAAAAACATAAGGTGGGATGGGGGTCCTAGGACCAGCTCTTTCATTACATGAGAAAAGGCTTGGCCTTTGCTAGCCAGGGATAAAAATCCTATGCTAGCTCCTCATGACGGATCCCAATAGGGTCTCTTGAGGCACGTTGCTCCCGCCTGACGCCAAAGATCAATAGAGTTTTCGATGGCCTTTGTGATGTCTTCTGCTGACGACAACTTTCCTTTGAACATGCATTTGTTTCGCTCCTTCCATGTCTCCCAACATGTCAACAACATTGTGGCATTGTTTGTGCATGATCTCGAGAGAGCTTCCATTTGTCTCCTGACTGCTTGGTGAGGGCTGTTGGCATCCTCCCCGTCTGCCCACCCTTGTCAAGATATCTCGGGTGATTGGGCGGTCTCATAATAGATGGTGTGCCGTCTCCATGTTACGGACGCAAAGTGGATAGAAGTAGCTGTTTAGCCAGCCACACCTTTGCAAACGATCATTTATCCATAAACGGTTTTGCACTAGTAGCCACATGAAAACACGGCCGTGGCGTCAGTTGTTGCTGCCGCAAAAAGAGCCTTGTCTACGTCGTTGCATGATGGCTCCGCGCCCACCAAGGGTCTTTCCGGGTCATCCCATGCAATCCATAGTCAGCGAAATCGGAGTGCGCGGTTGAAGAACCGTACGTGGTTCTCAATTTTCTGTTTCTTTTTTTTTACTCCTCTTTTAAGTTTATCTTCTGAGTTTTACTTGTAAATTACTCCGTACAACTGAGTGCTTTTGGTTAAGAGCGAAAAACTCTATGGCACTCCAGAAGGGACGATCCCTTTGAGTGGCTCTCCGAAGTGCCACCTTATCAGTCTTCTTTTGTTTTTCCCATTTTATTCTGATAATTGGAATCGGCTGCTTAACTTCAACCGTCCGATCCTTATCACTCCTGCACGCGCGCCCTCCTCTCCTTCCCACTCGCACCGCCGCCGTATCGCCCCTCGCCGCGTCGCCGTCGTCGTTCGCCGGCCATCCAACTCTCTCCCTCGCCCACGCTGCCGCCTCTCCACCCCTAGACCCCCTCCTTCGAGGCCTGCTCGCGTGGCTCCCCCGCCCACCGACGCACGGCCACCGTCAGTGTTCGCGTCGGCCTCGTCACGGCCAGCCATTTCGTCTGCTCCGTGCCCTTGTGGCTGTCCGCCAACTTGCAGTATTGCGGCGGAAAACCCTCCGGAATTCATTGTATTCGTTTATTCGTAAGCTTTGTTTCACTTCTCGCTAATTTTTTGTGTGCTGTCTTCTGTGTCCCAGAGAATTAAAATCCATTTTTGTAGGTTCCAACCAGTCCGTATAGGCATGCCCATTGTTAGGTTTCAGCTTAAATTTTGTTACACCGTCACATTCTTCTCAAATTTAGTTGGTAAAATTCT
Organism: Hordeum bulbosum; assembly: GCA_900070015.1. NCBI lineage: Eukaryota > Viridiplantae > Streptophyta > Magnoliopsida > Poales > Poaceae > Hordeum > Hordeum bulbosum. The sequence continues at coordinate 8,712 of CBQS010234480.1, read as the reverse complement.
ACTGGAATTTAGATATATTGAGCCAACATGCAAGTAACGTAGGCGTTTTTCTCGTCTGATTATCTAGCTCGCTATTTTCGGTTGTTGTTTCCAAAAATTTATGCGTACTCAAATTAATCTTGCTTCCTCAGCTTAATGAGTGCGAAGCGGTGTTTTTAAGAGCATTGTCATGGCGTCTCCTGCTTCTGTTACCAACCTGGGGAGCAACGGAAGGCCTGGCCCACTGCCGACAGCGGCAGTGAGGAGAGGGCACTTGGTTTCAAGGATCAGTTTCACGGGTTTTGACGGTGTCCGGAGGTGGCCATGTGCACCTGGAAGACTATGTAGATGTATGGTCCTAACTAACTTGATCGATGAAAAGGGAGCTCAGTTCTCATCAAGAGGAAGTGTGAACGTTAAAGCTGATGATGACAGCGATCTTCTTTCGAAGCCCCCGCAGAGGCCAGTCCGGCTGAATGGGCCACCAACAAGCATAGATATAGCAACAACATCAGCACCTGCCAGGAAGCCAGCAGGCGTAACATTGCAAGACCGAGAGAAGGTCCGAGAGTCATTGGATGAGGTGTTGCAGAAGGCAGAGAAACTTGAGGCCTCGAGCTCCAGAAATGTTGATGGTGAGAACCGTGCATTGAGACGAAATGATGTGGCAAAGCCTAATAGTTCAGTGCCAGTCGTGGTGGAGGAGGGCTCGAATTCCAAAAGGACAAAAACACTAAAGAGTGTATGGAGAAAGGGGAACCCTGTGCCCACTGTACATAAGGTGATTAGAGATCGTCCACACACTGAAACTAGGGATCAGTCCATATCTGCCGCTGAACCTTCAGTGTCATCTCCATCAAAACCAGCACCTCACCTACAAACAAGACCTTCTGTAGCACCACCACCTCGTCGGCCTGTCAAAGCTGACACATCAAAGGAGAAAAAAGGACCCATCCTAATCGACAAATTTGCTTCCAAGAGACCAATGGTTGATCCAGCTGTAGCTGAGGCACTGGTAGACCCTGTCAAGCTAGTACGCGGTCCACCAGCAAAAGCGAAGGATAACCGCCATAAAAAATTTATTACACCAGCTGGTCCCCGCCGACGTATGCCAAATGATGATCGATCAGTTGATGACGATGCTCCAGTGCGCAAAGGAAGGAGATGGAGCAAGGCAAAACGTAGGGCTGCCAGGCTAGAGGCTTTAGAAGCTGAAGAGCCTGTTAGGGTTGAGATCCTTGAAGTTGGTGAAGAAGGTATGGATATTGACGAATTAGCATATCAACTGGCAGTTGGCGAATCAGAAATTCTGCGCTTTTTATCAGTGAGAGGAGCAATGCTTGACAATGTTCAGACTCTTGATAAAGATTTGGTTAAGATGGTTTGCATGGAATATGAAGTTGAAGTACTGGAAAGTGGTCCAGTGAGAGTGGAAGAAATGGCAAAGAAGAATGAGTTCCTTGATGATGAGGATTTGGATAAACTGGAAATAAGGCCTCCCATTGTAACTATCATGGGTCATGTCGATCATGGGAAGGTACCACGTGTTATATAAATTTTAAGACTTAATTATTTTAACCACTGTTTGACATTTTAGTTCTGTTTGCAGACTACTCTTTTGGATTATATACGCAAGAGCAAGGTAAATTGGTAATAGCTTATCCTTGACATGTCCTTGTCTGTGACATGGGGTAGACATGTTATTGTTGGCACTCATACGCGGTAACCATTATTTATGAAGAACTGTATATCTAACCAAAGTGACATACAGGTGGTGGCATCTGAAGCTGGTGGAATAACGCAAGGAATTGGAGCATATCAGGTTCTTGTGCCAGTTGATGGAAACCCTCAGGCTTGTGTTTTTCTTGATACTCCAGGGCATGAGGTATAGCAATATGTATTATTTTCGTATATTTTCTCACTTCTGCATGTCATATTACTCTTCCTAATCATTGATACAACAGGCGTTTGGTGCAATGAGAGCTCGAGGAGCAAAGGTAACTGATATCTGTATCATTGTTGTCTCTGCGGATGATGGCGTTCAGCCACAAACAAATGAGGCAATTGCGCATGCAAAGGCAGCCAGAGTCCCTATTGTAATAGCTATAAATAAGGTCTATTTTCTGGTCACTCTCTTTCTTACTTGCAACAATTCAATTTATTTTCCCCTTTCTCATATTTCAGTCACCTCATATGCAAGCAGGTAGACAAGGAGGGTGCTAATCCAGAACGAGTCATGCAAGAACTTTCCCAGATTGGACTTATGCCAGAGATGTGGGGTGGTGACACCCCGATGGTTCAGGTTGTTTATTGGCACACTCTGGAAAAAGGAAGTTCCTTACCGTAGTCACTTATTACCTATTTTGAGCTGATTTAGTTGTGATATCTGTCAGATAAGTGCTCTTAAGGGAGAGAATGTTGATGAGCTATTAGAGACCGTCATGCTTGTTGCCGAGGTATATTTTGGTTAGACTTTCTTTTTTGCTTTTTGTTGTAGTTCACTTTTGACTTGCTTTTGTTGCGAACTTGAAGTTGCTAGAATTAAAAGCAAACCCTCATAGAAATGCAAAGGGTACGGTTATTGAAGCATGTCTTGACAAGGCCAAAGGACCTCTTGCCACCCTAGTTGTACAGAATGGAACCTTGAATAAGGGCGATATCCTTGTTTGCGGTGAAGCTTTTGGAAAGGTCTGTTTCTTTATTTTCTACTTACTGCACATGATTTCATTCAGAATATGGGCTGGACTAGCCTTGCATTTGAAAAACAGAAGCTAGCACATATAATTGACATTAGCTAGCACATGTAATTGTGGGCAATTGCTGTATAACATAGCACGAGTATTATGGCAGATCCGTGCAATGTATGATGACCGTGGAAGTCTTGTAGACCAAGCAGCGCCATCCAACGCCGTGCAGGTTTTCCCTTTCCTATTTTTGCCATTCATTTTCCTGTGATTCCCTTATAGTCCATTTCATAATTCTGTCATATTTGTGACAAAGGATTCTTTTACATTCGATTTTATTTCCTCGAAATCTAGTAATATCATGTTGTATCTTTCATGGAGAGTTAACTTTTTATTAGATCAAAATATACACGTAACTTGAAGGGTGATGGTAGGCGTCGGTCGGGTGATCGAATCGCTCGACCAGGCTCCTAGCGAGCCGTCAGATGCGACCTCACATGGCTGTCTGATCCTCTTTGCCCCCGTTCCCTCGGCAGCATCTGCTGACGATCACCGCACTGAGTAACCCCCACCCCCCGCGCAGCACCGTCATCCGGTGCGTCCATGGCTTGCAGCACCGCCATCATGTCTTGCAGCGCTGCCCGCCCCCGGCTCACAGCAATGCTGTACAGCTTCCTGCAATGGGTGGGGAGGAGGAGGACGAGGCTCGCAGAACTTCTGGCCCTCGTGCAGCCATAGGCAGTGCTTTTCTTCATCATCGCGTTCGCTTGAGGTGGTAAATGGAGGCCACCAGTTGGGCAGCAGGGCTTGGGCATACGTGTCTGCTTGCTGCGAGCAGAAGCCCACCGAACAGGCCGGGGAGAGAAGTGAGTGCTTGAGAAGTTTCTGGAGAAGGGGATAAGGAAGGAAGGAAGCGATGTGAAGGGTCCATGAGGGACATGTGGCGAGCGCATGTGTTGGACAACATGAGCATGCGATCACCCCACCAACGGGAATCATTTCCGTAACTTAAGCATGCCATAGATTTCTATCATTCAGTCACAATGTTACCATTTTAAATGAGTCAACCTATGATACGACAACACTTGCAACAAGGATAAACATGATAAGCAAGCAACACTCAAAGCAATTAACAAAGCTCAGGGACGAAATAACCAAAGTGATGGGGTCTTGGTGATGTATCCCAAAGCTCAAGTATACTCTAATGGAGAGACACGGCCACTAAGCACCCCAACGACATTAAGTGTCTCACCTTCTTGTCGAGCCTCGACAGAGCAAGCCCTAGCTCATTACTAAGAAGTAGGTCTTGAGGTGAGCTCTGAACCTTCACAAACTTCCCAGAGAAAATCCTCAACCTTGGAAGCTTCCATGCGACCCCAATCGTCTAGAGATCCTCACGATCCCAAGAGAAACAAAATTCGCACATAACTCAAGTGGGAATGAAATTTGGCTTGGTGGAGTCATAGGTTGCGGTTCCACTTTCTTTTTTCTTTGACTGTCTCAAGGATGTAGGGCTCAAGTGGAGGAGCTAGCAAGCTTCGGAGTTCAATAACGGAAAAGAGAGAGTGTTCAAATCCGTGGGCCTTCAGGGAACAAGGGACACCTTATATAGTGGCCCACTAAAACCAGACTGTTACCTAGTTCTGCTACACAATGGAGTCTCTGGGCTTTACCCACCGTTTTGGGTTGAGCTCCATGCAATTATCTGGGCGAATAGAGTAGCTTCTGGACTCACCCGAACCCTCATCCGGTGTTCGGGGCCAACATGGAGTCCCATCTGAAATGTGAGGGTTATGCGTCAGGGTTAATATGCAAGCGAGTCCAGAACCTCTTGGACTCACCCGGAGCCTCTGCGCCAGAAAGAAGGCACGCACCACCAGGCTTTAAAAAGGCTTCTCTCTAGGGTTTCTTCTCATAGAAATTAAAGCATCAGATATTGACATGATCCTAACAGTCTCAACAGTGCGCTTATCAGTAAGAACAACATGAGCAGGGAGATCCTGGATATACTTCGCTGAGAAATAAAGAAGCCATCAGAGGTAGAAGAAATCGCAACCCCAAGAAAGCAGCGAAGAGGGCCAAGACTAGACATAAGAAAGTGCTCACTAAGATGTGTCTTTTTTCTTTATCACTAAGATGTGTCTTGACAAAGGCAATGTACTCAGAGTCGTCACCGGTGATGATCATGTCATCAACATAGAGAAGAAGAGTCCGACCACAAGCAAAAAGGTGGACAAGCAACACAGGATCATGAGCACTCGCTGAAAACCCAGCGACAGTCACGATGGAGGCGAAGCGCTCAAACCAGGCACATGGGGCTTGCTTAAGGCCATATAGAGAGCGGCGAACAAGGCATACCATTGCCATCAGGAACAAAATACCCATGTGGTGGCTGCATGTAAACCTCCTTATGCAACTCACCGTTAAGAAAGGCATTCTTAACATCAAGCTGAGACACAGACCAATGGTGAACAAAGGCCACGAAAAGAAGTGTGCAAACAACGTTCATGTGGGCCAAATGAGAAAAAGTCTCATCGTAATCATGACCATGCTCTGGCTGGAAGCCACGAGCCAGAAGAGGATCTTTGTAGCGCTTAAGAGAACCATCAGAGCGAGCCTTAACCTTGTAGATCCACTTACAATTGATTGGACAAACACAGGGAGGAAGAGAAAGAAGGTCCAACGTGCCGGTGCGCTCGAGAGCAGCAATCTCCTCTGCCATTCAGATGAACAACATCACGATAAGAAGTCAGCTCAAGAAACGCTAGAAAAACCATAGCAGTCAACAGTGGGAACCGGGCGATCACATAAGCCATAAGTAGGTTGAGATGAAGAGAATGGCACATCATTAGACGTATCCATAATCTGCGGGCAACAAGTATAATATTGAGGAAAAGAGGGAAGAATACAAGGAGGAATCACTGGGATAGACTCAGGTGATGGGAGACTGGGAAGCCACTGGGGATAATGGTTTAGAATCCTGTGACAAGTGAGGTGAGAAAACTATAGGAGATTATGATGTCAGATCTACAACAGCCAGAGGAGCAGGAGCAGTGGGACGGGTGGACAAGGGCTTAACATGATTGATAGGCGTGTCGGGAAAAGTGAGGAAAGAGATATCCTCGACCGGAAAGGTCGAGGAAGATGGAGGCGCGGGGGCTGTTGGATCTCTTATTCGGCAGGTGGCTGTGGATCTGGCTAGGGTTTTTGAAGGATGGAGGGGTCTACCCCTCCGTTCCTACATATAAATCTTTTTGGAGATTTCACTACAGTCTATATTTAGGAATGGAGGGAGTAGATTTTAAGGTTTTGGCCCCATTTAAAGGAGAGGGGTTGCCTTATATAGCCAGGGGTAGGTGGGCTAGGTTAGGTGAGAGGGAAGGGCTGGCCTGTGTAGCACTTTTAATTGCAATTTGATTTATTATTTAAATGGCTATAGCGCCTACATGTTTATCCGTTAGGGCATCAAACGAACTCCGATTGACGCGGAATTTAAACGTAGCCCTTCTATAATATAACTAGGCCACAAAGAAAGATCAACCCATTTGGAGCTCATTTAATTGCTATTTAGGAGATAATTCCATTTAAAATAAATGAGGTTTGAACTACAAGTGATAGCTAGGCTTGGTCTATAATTGCGTAACAATTTGAGTAGCTCCCAAATGTCACAAAGAGAGTGTGCATGGTTTGGGGGTGAGTCTCGGACTAGAACATCGAAAGGGAGAGGGGTTTACTTATCCGCCATTTAACAAACTGGCGGAATAAAATATCAAATTAATCAATATAATTAATGCAATATGCTGCCAATGTGATGCTCATGATGCAATGATTTATGCAAAAGAAAAAAAATCAGTTTCTAATTTGGGGAAAATCCTGGAATTTTACATGTAGCCACACGACTTCTTGCCATGGTATCACACTAATGCAACCGGCTATATGTGGTTCACTTTAACATCACTCACCCTGTGTACCCTTGTCACATGCCACGACATCGGTGCCTGGTGATGGCACGATAGGTTTGGCCACATGTCCTTCAACGTGAGATGCATGTTTCACAACAAGATGGCGCGCGGGCTGCTGGAGTTGGAGCATGTGGTCCAGCTCTTTGCTATGTCTGCTATGTCTTCATTACCACCAAGCATCGACGCACTCGCTTCCCCAAGAAAGGCGAACTTCAGGGTTGAAGGACGCCTTGACGTCATCTATGGCTATGTGTGTGGGCCTATCAGCCCCGCAATCCACGGCACCCACGGCGGTTGTCACTGTTTCCCGCTACTGGTTGATGACTGCACCCACTACATGGGGTGAAATTTGTTTTGAACCCTGAGATTGTAGAGCACGACGTAAATAAACCCTGTCATTTAAATCCCTGAAATCGGTACCCTGATGTCTTTGATCCCGGCCTAGATGAACCTTGAGGCAGTTTAAGGAGAGGATTTGATGACATGGCATCCAAAGAGCGGGATTGCTGACTTTGACCCGATTATTGGCTGCGACGTCAGTGTCTCTATCCCTTAAAAATATCCCCTGCCCTATCCATCTTCATGCCCAAAACAAACTGTATCATGCCGCCGGCCGTGCGCGCAGGTCCAAGACGAAGCTGGAGCCGAGTCAGTCGTTGTCCTTGCTCCATACCCCGCTCAGTTTGTCTAGAGCGTGAGCTAGCTCCTGAAATCCATCCATCTGCCTGTTTGCTTGAAAGGAACATCTATGCGAAGGGCACGCTGCCTAACCAAAGTCATCGGTTGAGGTAGCTTTGCATCATAGTGTTCGCCTAGAGATGAAATGGCACCCTCATCTAGTCATGGTCCGTCTAGTCGATGTAGCTCGATGAGTGCATGCATGGTGCACGTCCACGCCCGGCTCCGATGACCGCCTCCACCGGCCGCCTGTCCAGCCGATTCAACCGGAGATCGCGGTTGCCCCTCCACTTCGGCTCCACCACCTCTGCTCCGTCCAGCCTCCCGAAGCGCCGGCGGTACCAGGGCGTTGCCTGCTCCTCCTCCGGCTAGCCAGGGCCAGCCTAACCCAGGTCCGGCGACAAGCGGCGGCATTGCCATGCACTAGCGCTGCAAGCTAAAGATCGAACTCGCGTCCGGCCGCGGGTCATCGCCGGCCGGCAATTCATCACGCGCACAGTGACGCGCCAAAATATGCTGTTGGTATTTCTCTCTCCTGTTGACAAGTGGGCCCTACAAACAATGTGGTGTGCAATCCATCCATCCCGGAGCAACGCATGATTCCTCGTTCCTCTGTTTGGATACAGCCTAAAGGTCAAGGACGACCGGGATCAACAAGGTTAGGGTATGGATTTCAGGGATTCAAACGTCAGGGTTCATTTTCGTCGCCCTCTACAACCTCAGGGTTGAAAATAGACTTCACTCCACTACACGTGGGTGGTCCTCCTAGCAAAAAAGGGGATGCAGCTGCTTCAATTCAGTGAGTCCAAGTGGCAGCTGAAGTAGTGTGTGGACGTCCACTCCATGTCTTCCGCACCGACAAAGGCGGCGAATTCACCTCGCTGGAGGTTGCACACCATAGCGAGGAGCAAAGTGTGCAAGCCAGTTCACGGTGACCTACTCCCCACAGCAGAATAGAGTAATGGAACGCCAGAATTGGATGGTCCTCGCCACTGCTCGTGCCCTGCTGAAACAAAGGAAACTGTCAGCAGAGTTTTAGGGGGAGGTAGTCACAACTGCAGTTTTCCTGTTCAACCGAGCTCCTACCAAAAGTCTGTCTGCCACGAGGCCATTTGAGGCATGGCACAGGAGGAAGCCCGCTGTCCAGCACATGTGCACCTTTGTGTGTGTGGTGTATGTCTGCGCTCGCAAGCTTGATGACTGCAGCTCTGCAATGGCCTTCATTGGCTATGACGAGCGCATCTAGGGCTACCACGCATACGATCCAGTGAACAAGTGTGTCCATATCACCCGTGATGTCATTTTCGACGAAGAGGTCAGCTGGGATTGGGCGGCTGGCAGCTCAGATCCACCGTGCAGTGACTTCGTCATCACGAAGACCCAGCAAGCTGCTCCTTCCACACCAAGTG
>CBQS010234382.1:0-10335 GCA_900070015.1 Hordeum bulbosum | reverse complement strand
ACTTATGTTCATTGCCTTGATAAGTGTTATATGGGTGTACTGGTGCTAAGCCATTGTTCTTACTTGAACAAACACCTACTTATGATTATACCCTCGGTGCAAGCATCCACAAATACAAGAAAAATAATTAAGATAAATCTAACCATATCATTAACGTGTGAAGCAACCCCTCATGGAACAATTCATAAACTGTGGTTTAGGTTTCATTCACTTGTGCAACCCATCATCTACAAACTAATTCCATAATGCCTTCCCATAGACCCAAACATGGTGAAGTGTCATGTAGTCGATGTTCACCTAACACCACTTGAGGAAGACCAACACAATATAATATCAAAACGCTGAACGGTGATCAACTTCACATGATTAGTAATAACAAGACTTATCCCTTGTCCTCAAGAACAAATAGAACTACTCACAACTCATCATATTGAACATGTTTGATGGGTATAAATATGCAATTAAGAATCTAAACATAAGGATCTTCCACCAATTAAATCAACTATTATCAACTACAAGTTGTAATTAACACTACTAGCACCCTGAGGTGCCAATGTAAGGTTTGATACAAAGACTGAGCACAAGAGATGAAATAGTGTTTTGAGATAAGACGATGTTGATTAAGATGTTGATGAAGAAGATGATGATGAGAGGAACGTTGATGATGACGGTGGCTTCAATATCCCCTTCCAAAGGGAAGTGTTGGTGCAATAATTTGCCTTCTTATATTTTAAAGATTGTTGTCATAAAAAGTATGGGTCAAATGTGCTCTGTGAGGTGATGTGGAGTTTGGAACAAACTCCCAACATAATTTCATGCAAGATAGTGAAGATTATCACCGAAAATTATGCGTGCCCCAACAACACACACACACACACCACCACCACCACCACAATTCGTCACACGAAACAATTGATTATGTGCTTATCTGGATCGTAATCCGTAAGTTATTAATTTTGGCAATGTCATGTTCATGATTTATTCATGAATTAAATTAATCAAAGTATTGTTGATATACTCAACAAGGCGTAGTCGCACAGACAAACAAATTTTGATATTCATTGTTATGTACTCCTTCCGTTTTTAAATATAAGATCTTTTAAAAATTTCATTATAGACTACATAGGAAGCAGAATGAATGAATTTACATTCTAAAATGTCTATATATATTTGTATGTAGTTCATCGTGAAATCTCTACAAGGTCTTATATTTTAAAACGGAGAAGTATATTTCATGTATATGGTTGCATGGATTTGAGAGTGAGAGGGCATGGTTGCATGGGCGGAAATTTGATGGTTGGACTGGCGTCGTCCACGAACACGTCCGTTTGACATACTGGGGCAGATTTGTCAGTTTTGGTTGCCGATGCTCCAAGTGTGTGTGCACATCCACGTGTTATACTTGATGTTTGTCCAAAATATGCCTTAGATGCGCAAGATCATCGGTTACTCGCGACTTCGCGAGGGAAAGGGGAAAACCTAGCCCACTCCGGTGTCACACCTGTAACGTGGGGTTCTCAGGCTTTCAAATCCCAGATTTGTTCGTTCCCGCCCTCCGGTGAAAAAGAAGCCGCTCCTCTCCTCAACAACAACAACAGCAACAACAAACTAGTACAAGCAGTACAGAGGACGAGGATTTTTAAGTGGCTGGAAGCCAGCACGGGGGCAGAGGCGATCATGAAGGCGAGAATATGGAACAGGAGGCAGGAGGGGGACACCCCCCATGTGGGAGATGAGCCAGCCAAGATGAAATAAGCCCTAGATAAACTACTACAGGGCCAGCCAGTGGCCGCCCTTGTCCAAGTCTCCCAGACTTTTGTAGTGGTATTTCATTTGAAAAACCGCAGATAAAAATGGCCCCTCCCATTTAAAAATTCGAGGTAGTAGTAGGGCACACCATATGATGGCGCCGGTAGGGCATGCATTATGCAAGCGGGTAGATGAGAATTAAGAAATAAAAAACCTTAGTAGCAGAGTTGTCTCTACTGTGAGTGACAAGCAAGCTCACACTGACCGCACGCAGCACTGCAGCAGCTGTGGGCAAAGGTAAACGGAGATCAGAAGCCACATGAATTCGATCTGAGTTTTGAGCAGAGCAGATCAGTTTCTGCACAAAACCTAAGCAAAAACAGAGAATCCAATGTTCGAGGCTGGACCTCAACCTAACCTTTCTAGGTGTGCTCCGGTCTCAAGAGACCTTTTAAGATTTTGCAAGCAGATAGGAGTAGATCATAGATTGCTTGTGTAGACAGCAACATACGTCACGCATCGGCATGGCCAGTTGGCCAAGTAAAATATGAACATCATCATCAGGGCACCACGCCGATGAGATCACAATAAGGAAAACTAGGCGTTTCCTCCATTTTTTCCAGTTCACAACCAGGCCTATCTTGAAATAAACACCAAGCAACCAAGGTGCCAGCACACAGCACACACGCCTCATCGCAGCACATTCTCAGGAAATTACGATAGGCGTGTGTTGTTTTGTGCTTGCCATGTTCCACTGGCACCAAGTCTATTGTGGAAATATAACAGAATGGCGAGTGAAACGCCAAATTTCGCCCATCACCTTGTTTGCACTCTGTGTCTGGCACATTAGCAAATCAAGCGCCACTGTCTATTCCTAGAGACACTTCACGTTCCTCTCATCTTCCTTCTCTCAGTAGCTACGCTACTTGGAAACCAAGCCTCGGCTTGCTTGGAGCCATGCCACATGATGAGAATTAGTCAAAAGTTCAGTCCAAGGTATTCATGTATATGTAGCTATAAATGGACTAAATACTGAGGGAAGTGCAATTTCAAGATACAACCACTGGTGGTAATCCATTTGTCAACATGAAATCCATATCTGTGGAGTGTGGTGGTGCCTCTGCAGACCATACTCTATAGCAAGTACAGGCCATCATATAGAAAAGGTACTAATGTGAATTATCAGATGGACATCAATGGGGCCCCCAAGTCCCTTCCCAAATTTCAGTTTTTCAGTTAGTTCTCTCTTTCTTTTTTCTTGTAAAGATTCTGCTCTCTTGTCTCTAAACATCTAGGCAAAATGCACTATGGCAAGATCTGTCCCTAAGCTTTATGTCATATATTCTAGTCCTACACAAGTTCAACCCCAAATAACACCCCACCAAGACAAAACTATTTAAACATTGCTAAAATAAACAGTTCAATTGGACAACAAAAAGTGCACAAGTAAGTTGCCCCAGGAATAACTAAAGCAACATGAGCAAATATCAATACTGTACCATAGAACAGTTCCACTGGTTAAATTATCCTCTCGACTCACAAGCAATCCTTGAAATGACATGATAAATGCTAAATGAGCAGAGAGTTTGAACATCGTGGTAAGAACCTAGAGCAACATCATTACACTATAGAGTTACCGACACAAATGTTGCTAAATCCACTAGTCCTAGCTAAATAAGTTGCGATGAAAAGCAATACGGGGTGTCCAACAACCAAGATAATAGTTTCCTTCGCAACATTTTAATTGCAAGACAAAATGAACATTACTGGAGTTGAAGATGCCTGCAAACGGTGGTGGCGGCGACCGATGATCAGCACCGCCATGCTGATACAGAGACAAGCTCGCCACGCTGCCAATAGAGAGTGAGCGCAACCCCGCGTTTCTCGACGTGGAAGCCTCGGACCTGAACCCGCTTCAAGAGGCAGTCAGCCTGTGCCTCGGCAAGATTGCTGAGCGGCACAGGTGTGAAGCCAGCAGCAGCAAACACATTCCGCCATGACATTGCTTTGTCGGTCTTGCGCCGCCCAAGTACCGCATCTTCAACTCTTGGTTGGATCAGAAACTTCTCAATCTTACAGGCAGAATCGGCATCAATTCCAGCAGCATCAAGCGAGTCAAGGAGGAACATGCAGGATTGAAAGCAATGCAGGAAGTGCTGCGAGAACGGGAGGTCAGCACGATCAGCTCCATAGTCCATAGCGACCACAATCTTGGGACCAAGCTGTTTCACCAACCGAAGGATTAGAGCCAGCGGTGGTGCACGAGCAGAGCAACCAACAGGGAGGCTAACAGCTACAATTTCATCGCCAGTAGGAGAAATGAGCTCCGCCGGACTGAAGGCATCAAGACTGACCGCATTGAACTCGAAAGGGATTCCAAGATCAGCAGCAAACTGTGTGAGGTTATCCCGAGTAAGATGAAGCTCCAGTGGATGGTGAGACGCGTCTGAAACGAAGGCCGTCAGCTTCAGCAACGGCAAAGCCACGCCACCAGTGCCACGGCGGTGAGCAAGCTCCTGCAAGAAGGAAGCCCACTGGCCGCCTACACCAAGATCGAAGTCAATGACATGGATGCAGGAAGCGGCGCTGCAGGCGATTTCGTCGAGAAGCGCCTGCGTGGCCGTGAAGTTAGCGAACTGCAGCATGGGCGACAGGTCGGAGAAGGACTTGTAGGCGGCCAGCTTGAGGGCGACGTCGAGCGGTGAGGTGATGCGGGAGGCGCCGTGGTGTCCATCAGCGAGCGCGAGGAGGAGGGCCTCCCTGAGGTAGGAGGCCGACCGGAGGAAGGGCTTCCCAAGGGGGGGAAGCTGGTGATTGAGCCGCGCCAATATCTCACGCGCGCCAGTGGAATTACCGGCCTCGGCTGCCTTTGCCGCCGCAGCCAGCTCGTCCAGCAGCTGCTGCTGCGCTGCCTCGGCAGCCGTCGTCTTCATCGCCCCGCGAAGCGGTGGCGAGGAAGGCTGGAGCTGGAACGGAAGCGCGCCATGTAGCAGGGGAAAGGCCGCCGCCGCCGACGGGCCTAGGTGGTTTCGGGTGAGGTAGAGGTCGTCTGGAACGGAGTGGTGGCGCTTGGGCGGTGGCTGGTGGAGTTGTGAGCGCTGGTTGTGATCGGAGAAGGACGAGAGGGGCATGAAGAAGGTTGCGGCGGGAGGCGGCGGCTGGTGCTGGTGCTGATACTGGTTGAAGAGGCCGTGCGAGTGCGGTCCAAGGAGAGGGGGCTTTGTGTCGATACCTTCGTGGAACAGCATGGGAGGCGGCGGGGGCTGGAGAGAGGCAGCCTCCGGTGAGAAGAGGCCGAAGGCAGAGGAGGCCTTGGTGCCGCCACCGCCGCCTCCGGCGGTGGTCGTGTGCGACATGGCGCCGGAGGACGAGAGGTCGGAGGAGGCGGCCCCGAGGTGGTGGTCCAGCGAGAAGCCGAGCGGGTCGACGGGCGAGAATCCGAATCCCGCATTGTCCACAAGCGGCTGCTGATGCATTGGAAGCGGCGGCACGGGCAGCTCCAGGTCGCCGGCGGCCCCCATGATCCAGTTCAAGAAGGTCTGGTCCTGGCCGGCGGCCGCAGCCGCCGCGGCGCTGCCGAGCATGGCGTCCCAGCCCTCCCCTCCATCCAGCGCCCCAGGAATGGGCGGCAGCTCACAGCCTCCTCCGCCGCCGCCGGCGTGGTCGGGCCATTTGGTGGCCTCGGCGTCGCCGGCGCTGCTCTCCGAGAGCGCCGCCACGCCGGTGGAGTCCGCCGCGCCGCCGCCGAGGGACGACGACAGCGTCGATGCGGCGGAGTTAGGCGGGCTGCTGAGCCTCCGCGAGCAGTCGAGCACCGACCGCGGCTCCACCAGCAGCTTCCCCGGCGGCCAGTAGCACAGATCCTTGCCGAGCCCCACTCCCCCACCACCTCCCCCGCTCCGCTCGGCGCCCAGCAGCGCCGCCCTCATCTACCTACCTTAGTCCCGCCGCATACCATGCAGCCCCGGCGAGATCTGGGACGCCGCGCGCGGGGGAGATGGATTTCCCCCCTCTGCTCCCTGCTGCTGGTGCGTGCGTTGCGTTTGGATGTGGCTGGCTCTCCCTCCCCTCCCCTCCCTGCCTTGGCCCTTGCCCTGGCGTGCGAGAGAGAGTATACAACAGGGACAGGGAGGAGGTGGGGGCGGGCACCGGGCAGAGAGAGAGAGAGCGAGGAGCAGTGTGCGCCCTTGCCTGCCTCTGCCTGCTCTCTCTCTCTCTCTCTCTCTCCTCTCCTCTCCTCTCTCTGTCCTCGCTGTGTGGTGGTGTGGCCTCGTCCGTCTCCTCTCTCTCTCTCTTCTCTCTCTACTGCTATCTATCTTCCCTGGATGCGTGCAACATAAAAAAGGTTAAAAAGCGTACACTCTCCCCTCCCACGCCCTCCTCCCCTCTCTCTCTCCCCCATCGTTTTCAGTCTGCTTCAAGCTCCCTCTCTCCCTCTGCTCTGCGCCTTCTTCTTTTTTCACCCTAGGTTTCTACTTCACTAGGTTTTATCTGCTCCTATTTTTGCTTAACAATGGCCATGACCATGGCCATGCATATGCGCGGGTTTATTATTTCTGTGGACTGTATTGCATGTAGAGCCCAAAATTATTGCAGTGAACCGAGCCGAGACCTGAGACTAGTCGTCAATCATGCGGAGCCGGAGGTGGTGCTGTATTGACCGCCAGAAATCGTTGGGGGACTTTGACGGCTGTTTTGTTATGTTCCACAGTGCTGGGGCGGTGGCGCGTACGTACGCTGTGTGACTCAGGTTTGGTGTCGTAATGCTACAGTGCTGCTAGTGGTGGTACTATCGTAGACTGAGATTGCGGTGACGATCGCCGGGCAAATGATTAAAATCGGGGTAAGCAATAACCACTTGGTAAATAGGGTAGTAATAATCCTGCTACAACCTCTTGAAATCGTCGTTTTCGGAGCTGAGCTGGGCTGACAAATGACAATACTAGTAGGAGTAGTACTGATTTATTTAGCATCTTGCCATTTGAAACAGGGGCTATTACTGCCATGATATCATATTCTTTTCGGCTGCTATATCTTTTCGAGGAGACTTGTCTTAGCTTGGCTTACATTAAAAGCGTGCTGTCCCCGGCAAGGGAAAAAAAAACATGGAGCCGACGCGGCTTTGTTGTTAGGGATGCATACCAGTTCACGATTTGACACCATGGCAAAATGAAATGACAAACCCCACCAAAAAAACCTGTCAAGTGACAGCGTGGACCACCTTCATTTTTGATCATTCGTGTGTTCAAACCGTCGCAAATTTTATCTAACGAGAATAAACAAACAAAACACAAACGCATGCCTTGCTTTCGTACATGCTAAATCAAAAAACTTGGTTAGGGCATCTTAAGACGAACCTGCAAACCGTCTGTATCGGTCCGAACTGCGGTGTCTGTATCGTGAAAACCATCCAAAACGAGTTTCTATCAGTCTGCGATGCGGTTTCGACGTAATTTTTTTCGTAAATTGGAAATAAACGTGGACGGTTTTGCAGGAGTCTGGACATGAAAAACATTCCTATCTGACACTCGCGGCCATCCCAGCCGTCATTTTCTTGCACTTTGCCCCTTCTCCCCCTTGATTTACATATGCACCCTTCATCTCCGCCACTGCTGCTCCTTGTACGTCTCCAGCCGTCACAAAGGCGTTGTCTGACATCCGCAACCAGGACTGAAGCGCCTGCTCGCCGTTACGACGGAGCTTTTCACCCTGGAGCCGTTTGCACCCACGTACACTCCACCCCCTCTGTTGACAACCTCCATGGCGAACACCACGTCCGACATGTGTTCGATCAAATGTCATTGAGCTTATTTCAAAATGTTATGTCGTTTTTTAGAGTTTGAAGGATGGTGAGCTACTCGATCATGGAGGATGAGTTGCTGTGCTATGCATGACTGGACGTATATGTGGATTTCGTAGGCAAGACCAGCAAGGAGCCCTTTTGGCAGCAAGTGCATGAAACATTTCACGCACTAAGACACGTTGCGCACTACGACATGAACATCATTCAATCACACAATGAGCATCACCAAGTTTTACGACGTGGTTCGTCACCTCGAGGCAAGGTGACCATTACACGCGGAAGAGGACGGGATCGTAAGTTTTTTGCTTCCTCTCGCTCAACTTGTTGATTGATTCATTCACCCAAAGTTGATCTACACATTATATGTAGCCCGCACGTGTTGCCGTGGCATACCACATGACAGAGGGACGATCATTTACATGCACACACTGTTCGATGAAGCTGAAGGAGCAGTATGTGTGGGACAACATGATTTGTTGATCAAAAACTTGTCCGACATCTGGTTAATGTAGTCAAATCTGAGATCTTGTTGTACTAGAATTAATTTGTATGGTATGTATAGATGATTTGTGCTATTTCCTATCCGAACTTTGATGAATATCGTCCGGTTTGCATGAATTTTGTCCAGTTTGTTAAAATGCGAGTTGAAATGTATGCAGCTAGGGTTGGATGTTGTCCTCCCGCATTTGTGTCCGCGTACTGATCCTCCCTTGTCCGTGGATGGATGCGGGAGGAAATTTGCTGGTTGCCTTTGGAGATGCCCTTAGGACGGCAAATGGTCTACTTACTCTGTCCCCTGTGCGCAGGTTTATTAGGCCCCTTAGAGAATCTAGAGTTAGACTTGACAAATCCAACCTTATACGTCTACCGGCGCACTCATTCAAGTACCTCAAACTCATGTAACGCGTGCAAAACAAAATCAGTGTCGACAATGTCGGATGGCCCTACATCCGGGTGGATAGCCGCCTGTCGCACCTCCGGCTCTTCATGGAAATCTATCTCACGAAGATCTCATCGAGCTACGCGTCCAACTAACGAAGGAAGTCGCTGTTTGGCTCTAGCTCCGCCACCGAGTGGATGGAGTTGAGGGTGGCATGTTGCTCCCGTGCATTCTCCGCTTAGTCCACTTCAAACTCCACCAACGTCTTGGGCATGGCGAAGCCCGCAATCGGAGACGTCGGGCCCACCTCAGCTTAGTCCTCTTCCTCCGGGCTTCGTGCCTAACCTGGGTCCATAAGGAGCTTGAGTCGGCGCTCTCACGCGAGCATGGCCTATGTAGTTATCTGACGTCTTGGCATGTGTACCAACAAACAAATTGGAAAGTGACAGTGATGGAGGGGATGGGGAAATAGCGATGGGGTAGGGTTTGGGTGTCGACGTCCCGCTTAAATAGCCAGACTAGGGCCCTCAAGCAACGCGTTGGAGCGGCGCCACATGGCTCCATCGAGAATCAGAGAAGGCGCTCGTTGGACCGATGGGTTTCCAACTGTTTTAGCATTGGTCACCGCGGCCAGTCCGATGTGGCAAACACGTTCGGGCCTTCCAATATCCGTCTCGGATTTAAGGTGGATATGCGGGGTGCAAACAGCGAGGGGTTATAGGACCGGTGTGAGGAACCTCTTTGTGTGAGCCTCCTTTTGACTTGTTAGTGACCAACCGTCTACACGCGAGGGAAAGGGGGGAGGTTTGAGGCATTCTAGACGTTCTTACATTTTAACTGAAGTTTGATCATACATTTGCATAATAAAATATGAGCTATACATTGGAAAAATGATATCGTTGAGAACATCGTTTAAATATAAATCCAACCATATTAGTTTTGTGACATACTCCCTTCGTCCGAAAATACTTACTAGATAAATGGTTATATCTGGATGCCTTTTAGTTTTAAATACATTCATTTTTTTTCTTTGACAAGTATTTTTAGAGGGAGTATTACATACATTTTACAAATTAAAATTATGATAAAGTTTAATCTAAAATGTAAGAGGGACTAATAAAGCTAGACTGAATTAGAAACTCCTAAGGCTAGTCATAGTGGGAGTAACATAAATAATACTCCCTCCATCTCAAAATAATTGTCTTAACTTTGTTCTAGCTTTAATACAAAGTTGTATTTAAGCTTGAGACACTTATTTTGGGACGAAGGGAGTAATATAGATGCCAACTACGCGACAATGATGGTGTGGCAGGGAGTTAATGAGGAGAGAGGCAAATAGAGTAACATATTAGGCTAGTCATGGTTGAGAGTAACTTAGATTAGTGTCATGCATATGCCATTAGTTTAAGTTACAACATTCATAGTGCAAAGTAATTTAGTAGTAATGCCATAGATGACTTTATTTATTACTTTCAGACTCATTTTTTCCAAAGCGCTATGTTACAATGACACATTATGTTACATTAAACACCTCACTGATCATTAGTTACATGACACATAAGCAAATATGTCTTGAAATACGATATGTTACTACTACCTCAGTCACAGTTTAGAAGGCACGCACGTCTGTCTAGGTCGTCAATTTGACTTATATAAAATTTCTTGTTTAATATAAATATTATATCATTAAAAAATAGAACATCTAAAGTTTTTAATGATATATTTTTTATAATATATGCTTATCATTAAGTTGGTCAAATTGACGATCTAGGTACATGAGTCAGACTTATAAACTGAGATGGAGGGAGTAGCTAAGTTACTTCCACTATGACCAGCCTTATGTTACTAGCTAAGTTATTTCCACTATGACCAGCCTTTTGTTACCGTCACAATAGCGTTTTCT
>CBQS010234327.1:0-12276 GCA_900070015.1 Hordeum bulbosum | reverse complement strand
TATATATATATATTGGCCATTGGCCCTTAGGGAATACAAGTTGCATATTCCTAACACAACTATCTCTCTTTCATGTTAACATAGTAAAGACAAAAAGAATAACTAGTTGACTCTAAGCACTAAATTTAGGGTTAATGCTAGTTGGCTCGTTGCCATTGAGTAAGCATCGGATTGGAGGAAGAATGAGAAGTGTCCACTGCCAGTCCTAAACGGAAGACTGCATCGTCCAGCAAGCAAGGTCGCTGCTGCCCTCCAGCAGATCCAGTCAGGTCGCCTCCAACAAGCAAGGTCCGACGCGCCCGTTGTAGGAAACAACGACATGGTACACAACGATGAGGGCGGCACCAACCCTTTGACGTGCCCGCCGCTCGTCTCCTTCGGCTAGATCTGTGGTGCGGCGCCGCCATCAGGGATGAGGGGGTTACCGGCCCAAAGCCGTCGGCATGAGACGGAAAGGGAGAGCCGCCGACATGAGAGACGAGAGAGGAGAACCGTCGGCCTTGGGAGAGACGAGAGAGGAGGAGCGACGACCCTGAGGGAGAGGGTTTGCGGCGCGAGCGTGTTGGGAGGGAGATGAGAGCGGTTCCGCGTGGTTCCTCTAAATTGGAGGTATGAGTGAGTTCCGCATATCGGTAGAATATTCTGTTCGGGAGAACGAGCGGGGTTCGATTCCTAAATCAACCTAACGCGAGAATGAGGCCCTGGTGCGGAATGGACCCGTTCCATTACACCCCGTGACCCAAACCAAACACACCCTTAAATTACTAGATCAAAACAGAAAATGAGAGGTGGGCTGGGTTTTGGCTAGAGGATGGTTATAAGCTCAAGTGCTAGTAGCTCCGTAGAAAAGAAAGTTGAAAAAGGGAATAAATTACTTCATAATTTATTCTAAGCGAATTCTCCCCTAGCCCTTCTAGTAACAACTTCTCTACAGTTTGAGAAGTGGTATGTTATAAAAGCAAGATCCCATGCTGTTATTTTCGATAATTGTTTTTCGTCACCACCAGTTGCCAGATTATATTACCATGGCAACGAGCAGTTACCACCATAAAAATGTATGGTCAGCAGGTCAATAACTTGCTTGTTTTTAGACATTTGTATGTCATGTAGAGCTAGAGGTAAGTATTCAAGTTTTTACCAACATGTAAAAATGGTATCATATCACAAAAGAAGTATCACACAAGTATTGCATGCGTGGAGAATGAGTCTCAACAACCTGCTAAACAAGTTACTAATCTGGTAACTGAGTGGCTATAATCTGGTATAACTTGGAAAGTAAACGACAATAATCTGGTGCCAATGGAAAACAATCACCAAAATATATCAACATCTGGTCTTGTTTTGAACATCTCGTCACAGGAAGCCATTAGTGAAAATAGTTTGAGAGATAAAACATTTCAGAAATGTGAAACTTGAGCAATGTTTGTTGTCGTCATGCTTGCATGTATTGATCTCTTTGGTTGCGGTGCGGGAAGACTACAATATGGCACTACAACGTAGTACTCCCTCCATTTCTAGATATAGGGTGTATAGTTTTTTGAGGAAAAATCTTGATTATATGTTGTATTGTATTTGCTGACAATTTTACCCTTCCATTGATCGAATTCGGAGTCAGAAATGCTTTATTAGGCACAACCCCAACACGTGCGTTTTCTGCATGCTGCGTGTGGGTTTGTTACTAAAAAAAGACGCGGTGTAGATTGTGCAACTGGCCCTTAGTTTTAGGAACGAATGATTTTGTTCCTTTTTTTTCCGTTCGTTCGTGTGAACAGATCGAGCAGCCCACTGTCTTTCTTCCTTTTCGTGGACAATCAGGACACCAAGGACGTGACCTCCCATCTCATGGTGTCTTTCTTCTTTCCTTTTCATGGACAATCAGGACACCAAGGACGTGACCTCCCATCTCATGGAGCCGACAACCTCCCTTCTCAAGGAAGAGGAGATCAAGCCGGCTAACTCTGTTCCATTAGACAAACAATAGACCAAGCCCAAGCCGGTGACCGTGCCATGCTTCATGTGTCTTAAGTGTCCGGGACACGAACGACTTAATGAATTGGTTCTCGGACTTGGCATCCTATAAGTGTATCGTCTGTAGTGAGATACGTGTTTTGTTTGAGCCGCTCCCAAAAGAATCTTCAACGAGCAGCTCGGAGTTTAAAGGTAGCGACGATGAAAATAATGGCAGCGGCTCAGACCCCAGATTGAAGATTAATAAGTTTGTGAAAAGAAAATATGGGAACATGTAGGACTTGATCGGTACTCTACTTTTTGTTAGCAGTAATCCTTGTATTATATTTACTTAGCTAGGGAAGTACCCCCTCTGTCCCGAAATAAGTGACTCAAACTTTGTACTAAGTTTACTACAAAGTTTGTACAAAGTTGAGTCACTTATTTTGGGACGGAGGGAGTTGTAGACTAGTGGTAGGTCGGCTGGAGCTTCCTTAATAAGTATGGTAGTTCATGCATGTAGACAACGATAGTCAATTTGGTTTTGCATGTACCAAGAGTTGCTAGAGCTGCATGGTCTGTTTGACAGAGTGCAAAACCGAACAAAAACCAGAAACCGAACCAATAAAACCAAACTGAACTGGATTTTTGGTTTTTTCAGGTTTTAGTTTTAGTTTCAGTTTTGAAATCTAAAAACCATTTGCATTTTTTTGGTTAGAAACCAAAAACCATTTGGTTAAACCGAATAAACCGAAATTGAGGTATTTTGAGTTCAAAAGCATAATGGGCTGATATGGTACAATACTTTTTAGCCCATTAGTGTTTAAGTTTACATGGTTAGCTTAACTGCTTGTCCAACGTCCCTTCTTTATCCTTTTCTATTTTTTCCTTATTATGATATATATCATGTATTTACACGTGGAGAAGTTGTGTGTTGGCTCAAAAATTCGTGCCAACTTTGGTTATTATCGAAACCAAACCGAAAGTAAATGGTTATTATCGAAACCGAACCGTATCTATGTATAAAACCGTATAAATCGAACTATAAAACTGTATAAACCGAACATAATCAAACCGAAAAAACCAAATGCACATGCTTCCGTAAACCCTGAACTATATATATGCCTCAGGCTTCAGTAAACCACTTTCTTGTCCTCACCCTAGCTCCCCTCTTGCTCCTCTACAGTATCTTTCTAACACTTTCGATGTGTTACCGATCTAAGTGTTGAAGATTGTAACATGTCGGTTTGAGCATGAATAAATTTATCGTTGTATCTCTGCTTTTGAGTGTGCGTGATGTAGGAGTTGAAGATTACGACTTGCCGGAGTATGAATAAATTTAATTTTGTATGTGTACTCTACTTTTGATGTGTTCTTGATGTATTCATACAGTTCCACATGACTTTGAGCGTTCACAAGTTAATCACCATACATGTATTATTGCCATTGAGTGTAAAAAAAAGTTGTAGCCAAGAAGAAAAACATTGAGTTGAATGGAATACCATTATGAGTAACAGTAATCCGATTACATTATTGAAGACCCTTGAATAAGCCCATTTGGAGTTCAGCGGGAAACACTAAGAGTTGAACTGGAAGCCGCTCGACGACGTTATCATGATAAACACTACACATCTGGTAAAGATGCAATGGCATTGTTAACAATGCTTGCAGCGCATAGTACTGCCACTGAGAGATCGTCAAGTCTGTCTCTTGGTTCTCCCGATCCTCTCTTTCGGTTCTCCCTAGAGGCTTGGCGATCTCCCGGTGGCATTACAATGCGTTGCAAGCATTGTTAAAGGCCATTGGATCTTTATCAGATTTGTAGTGCTTATCATGATAACTTGTGAAGCAATTTCCTGTTCAACTCTTAGTGTTTCCCGTTGATCTCTAAATGGGTTTATTCAAGGGTCCTCACTAATGTAGTCGGATTAGTGTTACTCATAATGCTTACCCATTCAACTCTTGATGTTTTTCTTCTTGGCTTCAACTTTTTTCCCCTCGATGACAATAATAGGTGTATGGTGATTAACATGCACACGCTAAAGTCATGTGGAACTGTATGCATACATCGGGAATACATCAAAAGTAGAGTATACGTATATGGCAATAAATTTAGGACCCCGATAAATTTCGAACGTTCAGATTTTAAGCATGGCAACCTGAAAGTTTTTCATGGCAACTTTAGTTGTGAGGTGGCAAGTTTAGTTGTTAAACATGTCAATTTTTGTGCCAGTTCGTTTTTTGTCAGAGAATTACCATGTTTGCCAACTAAACTTGCCACCTTGTGTCAACTAAAGTTACCATAAAATCTTTTGGGTTGCCATGCTTAAAATCCGAATGTTTCGGATTATCATTTCCGTATTTTTATTCATAGTCAAACGAGCATGTGATAATCCTCAACTCCTACATTTGGAATACATCGAAAGTAGAGATATGGCAATAAAATTATTCATGCTCAAACCGGCATGTTCTAATCTTCAACTCCTACATCGGGAACGTATAGAAAGTAGAGTACTGATCTAGTCCTACATGTTTTTGTATTTGCTTTTCACAAACTCTCTAATCTTCAATCCGACGTCTGAGTCACTGCCATTATCTTCATTATTGCTACCTTTATACTCCGAGCTGCTCGTTGAAGATTCTTTTGAGGGCGTCTTGAACAAAACTCATATCTCGTCGTAGACGGTTCACTTGTAGGATGACAAATCCGAGAACCAATTCATTAAGTCGTTCGTCATCCCGGGCACTTGAAGAGACATGGACATGGCAGGACCGCCTGCTTGATCTCCTGTTTGTCCAATGGAACAGAGTCCGTCAACTATATCTCCCCGTCCTTGAAAAGGGTGGTCGCCGGCTCCATGGGATGGGAGGTCGCCTCCTTGGTGTGCTGATTGTCCATGGGAAGAAAGTAATAAAGACATTCGGTTGCTTGATGTGTTAACACGAATGAACAAGAAAAAGGAAGGAACAAGATTATTGGTTCCTAAAACTAACGTCCGGCTGCACGATCTTCACCATGTCTTTTTTTTCCTAACTAACCCACACGCAGCATGTAGAAAACGCACGGGCTGGGGCTGTCTTGATAAAGCATCTTCTTTTTTCTAGGGATGTAATGCGTGGGATGTGATCAGTGGAAGGGTAAAATCGTCAACAAATGAAACACACCGTATAATCTGGATTTTTCTTCAAAAAACAATATATCCTATATCTAGGAATGGAGGGAGTAAATCATATATGTATTGTACTAGGTTTCTTGTATTTCTTTTTTTGGATTCCTAGTTTATCTCCTAAGGTCATGTTCACCTTGATGTGTTAGAAAGCTTTATGAGATGTCATCACCTGAGCAACAAAAAATCTGTCATGATGCACATGCACATGAAAGTATGCCTTTATTTATGTATTTAACATTTAGCATGTGCTCCTGGTGTATATCTTATGTATCTAACATTTATCATGTGTTCCCTGATGGTGTATATCTTTATCCCGAGAATCATATTGTCTTTGTACTTCTGTAACATAAAAGTATATTCCAGGTGATGGGTATTTTGAAGTTGGCTGATGAGATGGGCCTAAGCTGTATAAGAGCTTATAAACTTGATGCTCTCAAATCTGTACGGAATGCTTGTGAGGAAAGAAATCTTGGCGTGTCTGATAACTGCTCTGAAGCAATTGTGACACTAGTGGAGAACTCTGGCCCTATCCGTAGTGTAATCGGTGCCAGGGTTACGGATGCAGCTGAAGACAGCTCAACTGCAATAGTTGAGCAGATTGGTAAGCAGCATGCCAATTTATACCCATGTCTTCCTTCATTTTATTTCACCACATCAGCTCTTTTGTTCACTTGGTGGCATCATATGGATTTTTCAGACCTCCGGATAACATAGATGTTTTAATGCTCCTTAGGTACTTCTAGTTTGAAGTGAAAACTGTGTCTGAATTTGTCTGAATTATGTAGACTATAACCTAAATTGTTACACTATTTCCTGAAGTAGTAGCAATTATATTTGCTGTACATATTGGATACTGTATATGTTTATCTTTACCACTATTCAGGAATTTCACTTTTTTAAATGATGGAAAACCAGATGCCAAAAGGTATGTTAGCAAGGCAGACCTCAGGAAGAATATAAGGCGAATGAGGAACGGGACAGGAAGAAGTAACTGCTCTGGAGGTAGAGTTGAACACTCAAAAGGATTCTTTCCAAGCAGCTTTGATCGTGTCCTCCTTGACGCTCCATGTTCTGCACTTGGCTTGAGACCTCGTCTCTTTGCTGGTGAGGTAAGGGACTACTATACCTAAATTGCGTGTGTTGTTGGTCATCAAATTGCACTTTACGTTCTTCGCATCACTATATGAATACAAGAGCGACAAAACAAATAATCATAATTTATAATTACTATCCGTCTTATGTTTTATATTATAAAATAAACTCAGATCTTTCATGTTTAACATAGTGACATCTACTCAAGCTTCAATCCATTATTAAGTTTCATGCACGAACTAGTAGAACCGAAAGTTGGTGAAGGTTGGGCCTTAACATATACTTGGACATCTCCTCTCATGTGTGACTCGATAAGGCCTACATGTGGAAGAAAGAGGGCAAGCAAATATTTATTTAAAATGTAAAAGCCAAAGGCTTGAACCCAGAGGTTCCAGATTAACAAAGCTTGGAGAAAGAACTAGGCACTCTAAAGTTCCCAACTTCTCATACCAGGAGGCACCGGACCCAACAGGGTAGCCTACGAAAATAATTTGGTAGATGTTGATCTGGTATGGGCCCATCACAACTTAGGCCGGCCCAACTCGTGTGAGTGACTTAGAAGAGGAGGGCTAATCATTGTTCGGAGGTGAGCCCCGGCACATCCTACGACACACAGATACGAGTTGTTGGTACACCTCTCCTCATTCAACATGGTATCAGACGCTGGCGACGCCGGGGCCTAACGGGAAGGCGTTGGCAGACCTAGGCGGGGCTCATCCCGGCAGCAGGCACTCATTTCGTTGCTGTGTGCTGACTGGCGGGGAGGTCCGTGAATGACTGCATGCGAGCACGGGGGCCGTAGAGGTGGCACGTGAGGTGCGTGGCGGGGCTACGCGGGAGACATGGTGACGGTGCAGCTTGTTCAGAGGGAGACACTTGTGCTGCTAGAAATTGCTGCTACTAGAGGCTTGTGTTGCTGCTGTGTGGTTCTGTGTGGTTGTGCTTTTGCCGCTGCTGATTGGAGGGAAGAGGAGGCAACACTGAGGGTGCTGCTGGAACCACTGAGGGCTAAATTGTTGTTGCTTCTACCGGAAGTAATAGCTGTTGTGTGCAGCTGCTCGCCAGAGGGAGAAAAAGGGGACATTGCTGCATGCAACTGGTCGGGAAGATGAGTGCTCTGAAAGGCCTTGCTGAGGCTCTCGAGAAGCTCACACTGTTCCTCACCTCCAAGGAGGGGTGCTTGAATTCTTGGGCCATTGTTCCTCGACATGAAGTGGTTCAGATCGAGTTGTCGCCCACTGACATCAATCTAGAGGGGTTACCAATTATCTGAGTTGGTATCGAAGGGCAGTGCTAGCTATGGAGCAAAAGGAGCTCGTTGGGTACTATTGAAGAATTAAGTGATAAGGCTAGTGCGAAGGGAAAGAAGTGGAAGGTCATCAACTCTCTGCTTGTTGGGTGGCTGCTGAACTTGGTGGTACCTCCTAGTGGACGCTTTATGAAGGGCTATCCATGACTCCTGAGATATGGAAGACTTTGTCCACCCAGAACTATGACAAGGGCAATGTCATGCTCATTGCTCAAATTGATGGAAAGATTCGTCGTCTGCGCCAAGATGACATGTCAGTGATGACATATGTGGCAAGGTGATGACATATGTGGTAGAGCTACAGACATTGTGAGCAAACCAGGATAACTGTGATCCTAGCATCGAGTCAGGGCACAAGTAGATGGTGCGTAGGCGTGTGCTGCAACTTTTGGAGGGCTGAAAAATTGCTTTGATGGTAGGAATCCCCCCTGTTGCAACAAAACTTCCCTGTCTACCACTGATGCTCTAAACTTGTAACTCTAAATCTCTAATATTTCCTCTGCGATCCTATCTTAGAAATTATTTTTTTGTTACAATGATTTCTACCCTGTTCTGAATTTCTTTGAATTTTTCAAAAGTTTCAGAGTTCTGTCTCATTTATCCATATTTACTCAAGTCATCGATAAAAGTTACAAAGTAGAGAAATCCATCACGCATCGGTACACTCATCGGACCCCACACATTAGTATCTATTTCCAATAAGTCAATCGCCTGGTCCATTTGGCCGGTCAACAACGGTTTAGTCATTTTCCCCATCAGACAAGATTCACAATTGCCAAATGATTCAAAACCATAAGACTCCAAAATTTCATCACTATAGGTTTCCTTCATGCATTTCTTTTCGACATGGCCTAGACGATAGTGCCACAAAAATGTGGTATTTGTTTTATCACTCATTTTAAGACGTTTAGAATCAGTGTTAAAGACAAGATGACTACATTCAAGATCCATAACAAACAACCCATTCTTAAGAGGTGCACAACTGTAAAACATATCCTTTAAATATATAGAACAACCATCGTTCTCAGATTTGAACGGTTATTCATCAAGGAATAAACAAGATCCTGATATAATGTTCTTACATAAGGCCGAAACATAGTAACAACTACTAAGCTCTAATATGAATCTCAAAGGTATCTGTAGAACGTTGAGGACTTGAACAAAAACATGAACTCCGTTCCCAACGCGCATCTGCACCTCATTCTTTGCTAGTCTTCGCGGCCTCAATAGCCCCTGCATCCAGCAAATGTGAGCAAGTAATCCAATATCCGATATCCAAGAGTTACAGTGAGGACTGGCAACGAAAACATCTGTAACATGTATGATACTCGTACCTGAATTGGACTTTCCTACTTTGCCAAAAACTTCGTGCAGTTTCTCTTCCAATGACCTTTTTCCTTACATAAGCACTCAATATCTGAAGTGGTGGTTTTACGTTGGTCTTAATGGCACCCTTGCCCTTCTTGGCTTTGCCCTCAATTTCTGCAGTCTTGAGTATGACGAACAGTTTGTTCATATTCTTGTCCTTCTCGTTCATGTTATAATCCATGATAAAGCCGTTGTAGGTTGGCGGGAGAGACACAAGTAAAAGATCAGTACCCAACATGGTAGGGATCGCAAATTTCAAGGATTCCAACCTCTGCCCTTATATGGAACTAACTTGAGCATGTGATGGCTTAGCAAACTTCCTTCTACCATCTTGCAATCAAACATGGCCTTAGTTATCTCATGATGTCCGGACCTTGCTTGCTGCCAGAATAAAGCTTTAGCTGCATGATCATATTGTAGGCGCTATGCCTCTCAAAACGTTTTTGAAGCTCTGGTTTCATGCAAAAAGCATCAGATATTGCACTAATATGGAGTCGTCACCTTTGGTCTGATAGACATTTCTATCATCATCGGATCATCCGTTGCGTTGTCGCCAGGAATAATTTTTTTTGCAGGATATATTCTTTCTTAGCACCCCTGAGGACAATCCTCAGATTACGCTAGTCCATATAGGTACTGCCATATGCAGTCTCTTCAAAGGTGAAGTGCTGATGAATTACTACTTCGGTACGCATGGATACCGCAGTGGGGTCGTCTACTTCGGCTCTATCGATGGAGAAATTCTTTCGGCTAGGAGGTATAGCCTAGCTGCGGGAGTCCGCGAATCTTTCTTCACCAACATCTTCTTTCTTTCTCTCCGCCGCATTCTTGTTGGTGAAATTGACCTATTCTTGCATCTTCATGGTGTTCCTGGGAGTGATCGTATACCGGTAATTTTTTTCATTCCAGAGTACGTTCCTCAACTATGGCATCATGAGCTATTCTATATTTCTATGAGTAGATGCAGGTATGATCTAAAGCATATTGTGATATGCCAGCATTGCATAAGTGTTGTACGAGTATTTAGATTGGATCTAATACTAGATATTCATGTTGTTACCCTTCAAATTGCAGAGTTTTGATCTTGACGGCAGGGTGAGATTTTGTTACAAAGATCTAACTTTTTGCGGTCCTTTTATGTTGCTCCTGGGTATGATGATTGTCTAATCAAAGTCATGTTGTAGATACTTTGGGTTTCACTTTACTTCAGAAAGAAAAAATTTGTGAGGAAAATGGCTTATAGATTTGATCTTCACGGGGGTCACACGTTTAAGGAAGTTTAGTATGAGGCTTGAATTTTTTGATCAAGTCTCATGTTTCATTAAGCCTGCATACATTTTTTTCTCAACTAAAGTGAAACCAAAGCATCTACAACATGACTTTGGTCAAACGATTAACATACTCATGAGCAGCATAAAATGACCACAAAAAACCAGATCTTCTGTAACAAAATCTCACTATGCCGTCAAGATCAAAACTTTGGAATTTGAAGGAAACAACATGAATATCTAGTATTAGATCCATCTTAATAACCACATAACACTTGTGCAATGCCCGCACACAATATGCTCTAGAACGTAACTGCATCTAATAGAATAATGTTTGTACTGGTAAATGATCACTCCCACGAACACTGTGATTTTGTGAAGATGCAAAGATAGATCAATCTCACCAACAAGAACTCAACGGAGAGAAAGAAGATGTTGGTGAAGATTCTTCAACACCCATAGCTAGGTTATACATTCCAGCCGCGAGAATTTCTCCATCGACTGAGAGTCGAAGTAGGCGCCCCCTCTGCAGTATCCATTCGTACCGAAGTAGTAATTCAGCAACACTTCATCGTCTAGGAGACTGCAGCTGGCAGTATTATATGGACTGGGTTTGTAGTCCGAGGATTGTCCTTAGGAGTGCTAAGAAAGAATATATATATTGCAAGCAGCTATTCCTGGCGCCCTTAGCAACAACACTACAGATGATGATAGAAATGTCTACCTGACCAAAAGTGATGACTCCATATTAGTGCAGTGCCTGATGCTTGCTTCAAAAACATTTTGAGAGCTATAGTGCCTACAATATGATCGGTGGAGCTAAATGCTTTGTTCCAGCAGTAAGCAAGGTCCGAACGTCATGAGATAACCAAGGCCATGTTTAGCTTGAGGTCGAATTACCCGGCACCATTCGGATTTTAGGACCCATCTTTAGCTTCAGGTCGAATTGCCCTTGCCCGACACCGGCCAGATTTTAGGACTGTTCAGTTGGATTTTAGATCAATCGGGTCACCTGATGAAAGCTTCACTCTGATTACCCGAGTGATGCCTCACTCGCATTTAAATACTCAGTCAGATAAAGATTCCTTCAGCCCCTGTTCCTAACTTCTTTTGGCTCTAAAGGTTGCGTACGATCTTGGATTGAGATGATCCAAAAACAAAGTTATTTGTTTCGACCGATACGAAGATTTTGCATGATGAGCACTACTTCATTTGAGGCCATAGTAATTACATTTTATGCCATGTCATAATCTGGTGTTAATGTGCGCACCTTTGAACTCATTATAACTTGCGCGTCAGAACTCTGTTTTGGACCATCTTTGTATCAATTCTGATCTTCTCAAATAGGGTCATCCAAAGGCAAACTCCATACTTAAATCTGACCTTATATTGCCATGGTTTCAAGCTATCCTTCACATAGCAGCCAACCTGTGGAGCATGCCAAATCAGCGAGCCGCTTGCCAATTGGGACATGGCAACTTGTATCACCTTGGGAGAGCTATAACTGGTCACTGCAGATCTCGTGTGTGTACCTTGCTCCCGAGTGCCTATATATGCCTCCTGGCTGTTTCTAAATGTTTTGGGCACCTTCCCCAGTGCACCTCACCTGGGTCTTGTCACAGCAGGAATGCCTCGTTCGGTAGGAGTTTTGCCAAAAACGAGTGCGGACACGCTTCAACTCGTCGGCATTCTACATTTACCTTTGGGATTCGTATTAGAGCTTAGCAATTGTTACGGTGTGTTTGGCCTTACGCAAGAACATTATATCAGGATCTTGTTTATTGCGCCATGGATATTCATTTCAAGTTTGAGAACAATGGTTGTTCTATATATTTAAAGGATATGTTTTATGGTTGTGCACCTGTTAAGAATGAGTTGTTTATTATGGATCTTGAATGTAGTAATCTTGTCTTTAACACTGTCTAGCTAATTGCCCGTGTGTTGAATTAGGGGCATACATATTCTAGGATTTTTTGTCCAAAAAGACCACCTAACCAATGCAATTGACAAAAAAGACCATCTTCAGATCAGATTCTCAAAAAAGACCACCTAAACCGTGGCGACAGGCGTGCCAGCTGACACGTGGCACCTGCCGCCACAGTGCCGCACAGTGCCAGACGGC